>WSYQ01001629.1:0-48001 GCA_011426435.1 Lysiphlebus fabarum
CGCAAGGTACTTTCTTTATCATATTTTTCATAATTTTATTTTTTAATTCTTCTATTCCTAAAATAAAAGTCGATACATGTAATTACTTTAAATAAATAAAAATAAAGAGATTACACTCTGTCGATGGTTCAAAATCTTGTTCTATTTCAAATTGAAAAATTAATCTTTCTTTTGTTTAAAATTTTCATTTGTTTAAAACTATTATTTATTTCATAATGAATAATTATCAATAAATCAAAATACGTACAAATAAATTCCGCAATTGCTGAGGCATCATCCACACACTACCTTCTGTCATTGCACGATCCCATTCTTCATCGTCTTTAATTAAGCCTAATGCCAAACATGCACTATGATAACTGTCATGTGTTACACCATCAATTACTCTGATATTTTCGAAACTTGTAGCTCCTTGAACTGTTAATAGCAGTAATCTCAAGTGGAATTATTCAGTTTAACTTGGGCTAATAGAATACATTCTCCCAATAACGTTGAAGTGTTTTTTAAGTTTTTGCCATGAACCTGATCCTTTTTTGAATACATAATGTTCAGGGATTTCTGCATATGTAAGTGTTTTAGTCATTGGATCACGTTCATTTAAAACGAAATAATCCATAAGCATTGTATGTTGGTCCATTGCTGCACGTATATACTCTTTATCAGCTTCATCAGTCATAGTAACATTTTGCGTCTCTATATGATTTTTAATTTCATCATGTTCAATATAATTATTAGAATCAGTTAAAACAATTGAAGCAGCATCGTGTCTTTTATATATGTATTTGTATAGATATTTTATTGTCCTGATACTCGACACTACTTCTATATTTATATGACAATCAAATAACAATAATAATGCAGAATTATAAGGAACAACGTACTGTTTATCAATAGATTTTCGATTCTGACCGAAATAAACACCAGTATTTCTACGACGATACGTTGGATATCCATTTTCATCCATTACTGTGATTTAAAATAATTTAGGGAAATTCTTTGAATATTTACTTTGATCATTTCTGCACTGATCTCCACACGCATTAATCATATTTTTTACGACAATATTATGAAGCCTTTGATTCAAGTCTTTATCTGGAATTTCTGCTGTGATATATATATCAACGATATTTGGAGTGGTGATTTTTCTATTTTGTTTTAACGTTATTAAAATATGAACATGAGGTAATCCTCTTTTTTGATATTGAACTACATGTGGTTAATTCCACGTGTTTTTTAAATTTAAAAAATAGATTTGCCCGAAATATTTTTTTAATTATTTTATGGCTAAAAATATTAAATACGTATTTTTTTTTTTTTTAAATTTTTTGACTGAGAATTTTTTTAACTTTGATTTTTGGTGATTTTTTTTCTAAAACTAGCAGTTTGTATATGAGCAAAAACGCCAATTGTGGACAGCGATTTGGGTGACCTATCCTCAGAACAATTTTTAATGATCATAGGCTTGTAGACCTGGGAAAGATATGCCATGTAAATTTTTTTTTTTTTTTTTTTTTTTTTTTTTTTTTTTTTTTTTTTTTTTTTTTTTTTTTTTTTTTTTTTTTTTTTTTTTTTTTTTTTTTAGATTTTTCCCCCCCTTATTTTGACCCCCATTGTATGGGGAATTTCATCAAAATTTGAAATTGGGTTTTTTTCAATAATTTTTTTCGGTTTTTTATAAAAACAAAAAAAATTCAGGATGAATGATTTTATATGTAAAATTTTCTCAGCTTTTTGGAAAAAATATTTATATTTTTCTCAATTTTTTTTTTATCTATGAAAATCATGTTTAAAATTTAAAAAGCTGAATTTATGACCTTGCCCCTAAATTTTTTTCATTTTCGTTATCATTTTTGAAAAGCTGAGTAAATTTTACATAGATAACGTCTTGAAACCTGTTGGGTTCTCTGAAAAAACGACTAGGATAAATCAAAAGGCATGAAAAATGGGCGAAAATCCGTGTTTTTAACGCTCAATTTTGGGTGAGAAATTTTTTTTTTTTTACTTCACTATTATCATGCAAACAGTCACAAAACGATTTTTTAATACTATTTTGTAATAATAATAAAAAAAAAAAAAAAAAATGAAAAGGCCAAAATCATGGACTTTTCGCCCAATTTTCATGCCTTTTGATTTATCCTAGTCGTTTTTTCAGAGAACCCAACAGGTTTCAAGACGATATCTATGTAAAATTTACTCAGCTTTTCAAAAATGATAACGAAAATGAAAAAAATTTAGGGGCAAGGTCATAAATTCAGCTTTTTATATTTTAAACATGATTTTCATAGATAAAAAAAAAATTGAGAAAAATATAAATATTTTTTCCAAAAAGCTGAGAAAATTTTACATATAAAATCATTCATCCTGAATTTTTTTTGTTTTTATAAAAAACCGAAAAAAATTATTGAAAAAAACCCAATTTCAAATTTTGATGAAATTCCCCATACAATGGGGGTCAAAATAAGCGGGGGAAAAATCTAAAAAAAATTTACATGGCATATCTTTCCCAGGTCTACAAGCCTATGATAATTAAAAATTGTTCTGAGGATAGATCACCCAAATCGCCGTCCATAATTGGCGTTTTTGCTCATATGCTTTTTATCGGAAAACTATTTATTTAATCAAAAAAATTCAAGATACAGAAAAGTTTCCTTATTATTTATAGTTTAAGATTTTTTGAAAAAATATAAAATTAAAGTTTTTTGAAAAATTGTTCAAACAATATTTATGGCATATTTTGTTAAATAAATATTTGAAATTTATTTTCTTCAAACTTGGCCCCATTTTTTTTTTTTATATTAATAATGATTTTTGAAATAAAAATAATTATAGAAAAAAATCTCAGCTTAGCATTTTCATAACTTTATTATTTAAACAAATAAAGAAAAAAAAAATCGCTCTGACGCGTCGTAACTGGACCGCGCTCGTATGCTTACTACAATAACAGACCGCCAATTTGGATTACATGTCATTGTTATAAATAAATCAGGTTTTCCAAATCGTCTTACTTTAGACATTGCATCTTGATAGTGTTGAAGCATATTTCGTGGAGAGCCTGTGAAAGTAGACGGTAAAATTACCATCTTTTCAAAACGCCCATCAGTTTCGTGTACTCTTTGTTGCAAATGATCAATGAGCCCTTGACAACTGTCTGCACGAATTTTTTTTTGATTTAATCGACAAAAATCCATTCTATCTTTTTCAATTTTAACATAACTATTGTTACGTATTCACGTTTACATATAATCTTTTAATTAATATTTTTTATATTATTATTAATTTTATTTAATTTTCTAACTAATTTCAAAATAATATTCAATCACCGGATGTCTGGTTAAATTCCATGACAAAACAAAAATAAGCAATGTATTAAGTTAGTGTATTGAGTTTTTTATTACAGTGAAATTTTATTTAACGACATTCAATTTAAGGATTACTTAAGAATAAAAATAAAAATTAATATAAATAATATACAAAATACAAAATATAAAATTGATATTTTGTTACAATATTATATTATGTATTTAAAAATTCCTATGAATATTCCTATCCTTAACAAAAATCAACGTTCTCTTTTCTTCGAGATCGTGCTGTTAGCACATTCTGTAAAAAGTAATACGACACCTAAAAAAACCGTTGATTGCGATAAATTGTATCAGCAAAATTATTCCTTGAGAACCTTAATTTTCGATTGGTTCAGGAATGATCCAGGAAAAATCCATTTTAAATAAACGTATTTTAAAAAGTTCGTCCATTTTTTTAAAAAAAATTTTTTATAAACTAATTTGACCCTTACAATTCCAAAAAAATTATTAAAAAAATTCTAACCCCTTCGGAAAGGGGTGAAAAAAAAAAAAATAAATAAAAAATCATTGATTTCGATCTTCCTTTTTAAAATATAAAAAAAAGTTTAAAATAAAAATTGTAAATTTAATTTTTTTAAGGGGGGTACTTCAAGTAAATTTTTTTGTTTAAACTAACTGTTTAATAATTATTAATTTTTAAAGTTCTAGATAAATATTATTTTGGGGTTTATCTGATGACGTCAAAAAAAAAAAAAACGCGCACGCACACGATCGATAAAAAAAAAAATAAAAGAAAAAAAACAAAAACAAAGACACACTTATGAAAAATAAAGATAGAAAAAAAAAATAACTCTGGACGGATATTTCTTTTTAATTTCATTTTTATTCGCGTCCGATCCATTCATGACCTAAGAGTATAAACAAAAGCAATTATTTATAATAAATAAAATTAACAATTGCATAGAAGCTTCAATAATCCATCGATTTCAAAAATTTTTTTTTTGTTTAAATGAGACAAGTGCACACAATTATATTATTAAAAAAAAAAAAATTTTTTTACTCTAAAAATAATAATAAAACACAATTTGTTATTAAAAAATATAAAAAAATAAATTTAAACTGTAAATTAAAATCAAAAAATTATTTCACAAAATATTTTTGTTATAATTTTTAAAGTAAAAAAATTTTTTATTTCTAATAATATAATTGTGTGCACTTGTCCCTTTTAAACAAAAAAAAGATTTTTGAAATCGATGGATTATTGAAGCTTCTATGAAATTGTTAATTTTATTTATTATAAATAATTGCTTTTGTTTATACTGTTAGGTCATGGATGGATCGGACGCGAATAAAAATGAAATTAAAAAGAAATATCCGTCCAGAGTTATTTTTTTTTTCTTTATTTTTCATAAGTGTGTCTTTGTTTTTGTTTTTTTTCTTTTATTTTTTTTTTTATCGATCGTGTGCGTGTTTTTTTTTTTTTTGACGTCATCAGATAAACCCCAAAATAATATTTATCTAGAACTTTAAAAATTAATAATTATTAAACAGTCAGTTTAAACAAAAAAATTTACTTGAAGTACCCCCCTTAAAAAAATTAAATTTATAATTTTTATTTTAAACTTTTTTTTATATTTTAAAAAGGAAGCTCGAAATCAATGATTTTTTATTTATTTATTTTTTTTCACCCCTTTCCCGGGGGGTTAGAATTTTTTTAATAATTTTTTTGAATACGTTTATTTAAAATGGATTTTTTTCCTGGATCAGAATGGTCCCACTACATACTATCTCTTCTTAAGTTAATTAATTTTAAGGAGGAGAAAGAATAATTGTAAAGAGTTCAACATTCTCGTCATAAATCTCGGACAATTAACATTAATAATTAGAAAACAAAATTCTATTTTGGTCTTAAAAAATTACATTCAAATAAATTGTCTTCGGAAAATTTAATTTAATTTGAATTCAATTACAATGTGTGAAATTATTTATTTAATATTACCAGAACAATTTTTCCTTCAACTATATATATGTTTATTGACTTTACAATTCGGTGTTGTGTCTGTGCAAATTAATTACCGTCAACGGATATCACTATCATATTTACTATCAACAACGGCGACCATCTGGATTGACACGCTCTTTATACCACAATTTTTGGTGATATTCAACATCAAAGGTACATCTTCCTAAATTCACATAACCTCCTAACCCGTAGGGAATAATTAATAAGAGGGATAAAAATATTAATGTTAAATGTTAGATTGAAAAATCATTTATTAAGAACAGAATCAAAGTAAAGGAAAATAAACAAATGACACTAGATAAAATTTACAATAACTTAAAAATATTAAACTAATAAAAAACTGTTCATAATAAAGGATAAATCAATCTGACACGTAACACTATCAACCACCCATTGCTGAAATAATCTTCCACCAAATAAAAATATATTCTTATCCCGAGTTGCCATTCTGGTCTTGGTATAAGCAGCTCTTGAAACACGTTTTGATTTATTAACACATGGAATATCTTTGTGCCATCCTCTCGTGTCGTGAGGATAATACAATGGATAAATCAATAGTTCAACATTTAGATCTATTGAGCTAACATATATTAGTTTTTTGTGTTTTTATTACGTATTGTGACATACGATTCAGGAATATCACCATCAGCAGTCATTGTAAAAATTGCATTGATTGACTTCATTGATTCTCTGCTCATTGTAACGTTTAGCATCTATTCCAGGCTTTAAAGAAAACAGTAATTTCATTTCTGGTTCTACTTGTTGATTATTGTTTAACATTGTTTGTTGCAACTCTATGCATCATTCTGTATGACCGAGCAAATACATTTATACTACAAAGAATATTGCCGATAAAAAGTTGACCAAATGAAGGAGTTTCTTTTTCGCTGGGATCCAAAGAAGTATTTATTTGGTAATAAATTTGACCTTTATTTTAAAGCAATATGGGCCAGGACGAGTGTTTGAACGGAATTTTAGTAAATTTAAATTAAAAGAAGCCAGTGCAAACGTGTTATTATACCATCGAAAAATACCCGCATATTTGTGACTGCGATTGAATAAATGTTTTATAAATTAAGGTGGATCAGTCAATAATTCAAGTTCAACTTCACCATAACTACAACAATCATTAAATGAACTCTTTTTATTGTTCACTTCTTCAGATATGAAATGCTTAGCTTTGCAATGTTTGCATATAACATTCATTTCTCCTATATAATTTTTTTGTATATCAGTAGGGAAACAGGGCCGATTCTATTTTATCCCTTAAATAATAAATTAATTAAGGGTTGAAAAAAGAATAAAAAAGAGTTAAAGGATGTGTTAGGGGTATTAACAGTGATGTGTAGGAGAGATGTTAGTGAGGTAAGAGGGGTATTGAGATGGGGGGATGTTGGACTGCGAGTATGGAGATGGGAGGTCGGGGGGTGGTATATGATGTGTAAGCCGGATATTTGATCATCAAAATTTATTCTTAAGTTTTATGAGTTTTTTGTTTATTTAATACATATTTTTTCATAAATTTAATTTAATTCAAAAAAATGATTTATGGTTATGACTCATGAATGATGTCATACTATTTCAATTTATAATTACATTAGAAACCGTTAAAATCAACGTTTTTTATAAATATAAATTTTTATTGCTTTTTGAGAAAAATATTCTCAGTAAAGCATGTGTCATAAGTGGGGTAAAAAATATTATTAATTTTTTATATATATTTATTTTTTTATATGTATGTGTTTATACAAAAAAGATTATTGAAATTCAAAATTATCAGTGTCTTTAAAGTTTTTTCAAAGAAAAGTTGTTCGAAAAATTATGGAATTAATTGTAGATATACAAGGTTTTAAGCAACCTCATAATGCTTTCGTTTTAAAATAATTTGCTGCAATTAATATCCAAAAAAAAGATATATATTGTTTTGTATTCAAACCACCAAGTACATGGCATAATTTGCCTGCAAGATACAAATCAATGAATCATTGGTTAATTCGTAATTCGCATGGTTTATCATGGGAATGTGGTGATATATCTTTTGAAGATATAAAACCAATAATTACCGACGTTCTTAAATCAACAGATTATATATATGTAAAAGGTGATGAGAAAAAAAAAATGGTTGGAAGATATAATTGAAAATTCAAAAGTAATTATTAGTTTATATTCAATGTATGCTTCAGGAATAAAAACAATAAAAAATCAAATATCAAATCATCTAGAATATCATTACGCTATACGTAATTGTAATTGTGCACTTGAGAATAAACAACAATTAAATTTATGGTTTAAAAATTATTCGGGTGTAAAACCATCTCTTAATAAGTCCATACACTTGTTTTATGTATTAAAAGATTTATCAAAACTTACAAAAGAAGATATTGAAATATTGCCAGAAAATTTTATTTTTTCATATGCATCAGAATCAATGGATAAAGTATGGGAAAAACTACCTGAAAATTGAAAAAGTAAACAAAAATTCATTGATGAACGTCGCTGCAGAGAAATTTTTGATTTTTTAAGTTTACATACAGATGCATTCGATGGGCCATTACCGAAAAAGAAAAATTGTTTTCCATGCCAAAAAAATAAAATGAAGTAATAATTTAAAAAAAATATTGATTCAAAAAAATGACATCTATGTTGACTAACCACTGTTTATTTCAAATTATTTTGAGTCAAATGTTTTTTAAACAAACTATAATATAAGCATATGCGCACGCATTAATATAATATAGTAGGGGCCTTGTGAGCTTGCTAGAAAAGCTTGAACAGCGCTCATTAATATAATAACTCATAGTGTGCAAGCACTGTTTACATAAATTAGTTAAAAAACGTAATAGCTTGGAATGATAATGGAAAACCAGTGTTATATGGAGTTGGAAATTTATCAAAAATTTCTATTTAATAATTTTGAATGTAATACACAAGAAGAAAAGCTGATTTCTTTTCTCGATGATTTACATTGGAAAAAGTTGAACTTCTGCGATTTGAAATGTGTTTGGATACATATAATGAAGTTTACTCAACTACTGAAAGTCAATGGAAACTTATAGACTTGTTTGAATTACCACCATATGCCTTCGATGAAAACGATCTTATTTCGAGATATTTTGATCGATCTTCAATACCAACTTTAACACCACTTGTACAAGAATTATTCGAGCTATGGAATAGACATGAAAGAATTAAATCTACTGAACAACAAGAAAGCGAAGATGACAATAGAGAACAAGACGACGAATAATTTCAAAAGTATATTTTTTAATCTTAAAAGTGTATTTGATTTAAAAATAAAATAAATATATTTAAAACTGATTTTTTATATTTGAAAATGTTTATTTATTTATCAAATTTAGTTTTACAAAATTCATTGTGTTTTTTTAATAAAATCGGATCTATAATTTCACTTAATTTTTTAATTCTCATTTGGAATCTTTCACGATCTCGAGCTGCTGTTTCCTATTCTCCACGTCGTGCTGCTTGATATGCATGTGACCATGTATACATTATGTGTATGGTATTGGTAGTAAATGATACATGTATCTTTTGAAGATAATTAATTGTAGAATTTCTTGATCCGTTTTTTCAATGTCTTCTGAGTTTTTAAGTTTCAAGTATTTGATTTTTGATTTTACGATTTTTTAATAGTCGATCTTTATTTTTTTTTTTGACCAACCTGGAAAAAATTTAGAATTTTTAGAAGATTCGTTCGATTGTTTTTGTAGTAGTTGTTGTTGTTGTTGTTGTTTTCTCTCTTCTTTTTCAGCCTTTGCTTCTTCGATCAAAAGAGTTTTATCTAAGCATTCGTCAGTAGTTTTATTTTTTTTAAACATTTTAATGTGATGCCTATGAAAGTCTGGCTGTGAATGAATATTTTTTATGATATGCTTAGATTTATATCAATTTTCGGACGGAACCGCTTATTGGATTGTACTCAACAATACGGTCATGTAATATTAAGCAATAAGCTGATGTTTGAGCAGGAAACTGTTAAAATGATTCAAATTCAAGTTGTATATCAACTCGTCCAGATTTAAAAAATTCATTTTGTTTTGAACAATCGATTACAATTAAAGGAGCTTGATTCATATATTCTTTCGTTGTTAAAAATGGTTCTGTCTCTTTTCCATAGTAAGAAACTTGGAATTGAGCAAACATGTCATATAGCAAAGCATATTGGTTATGTGTTATGTCAATATTAAGATTCCCATAAGGATATGACTGAGAATTAAGAAAAAGTTTGATATGTCGCATATTACAATGATCGAAAAGACTCGCATTTTGGTTTGCAATATTTTTTCGTGATGTTTGAAAATCAACAATGACATATCTAGGTTTTTCAAGTTGTGTTGATGTCTTTACACCCCAAATATGCTTTGTTGTTGCTGGTAGTAATGGGTAATCATACAGTTCCCAAGTACGAAAACTTATTGATATAGATGGATCTTGTGCAATAAAATTAAGTAGTTGAATTTTTTGTTTATCTGATACTCGTATATATGGTACTATCCATTCAATTTTTTCTAAAGTAATTTTCACTTCTTCAGCAACAGCAGCGGCACCATCAGCAGCAGCAGCAACAACTGTCTGTTTGTATGCGTTGGTATCGGTATTTGATCTTACAAGAATGAGTTCATGTTTGGCATTAGTAATTATTTTACGATAATCTTCAGCAAAACCTAATATCGTACTTAATGGAATCGATATATCAAAATTTCCATTGTCATCAAATATTTTAGTATCATCAATCCATCCAGCATTTCCTAAAATTGATTTTTGATTTGGATTAAATGATACATATCCTTTCATTAAAGTAGTAAGACCAACATTTTTACTACGATCAATTTCAACACCATTTATTTCATATCGGATTTCTTCAAACATATGAGCAATTGACATTTTGACTAGAGTTGTTGTAGCAGCTACAGCATTTCCATTAGTTTTTGTAAATTTTCCTGTTATATGTATTGAACTTTTACTTGGTAATAAACACAGATCTTGATGTTGAACTCCGATTCTTATTTCGTCACTATTGTTGAATTTTGAAGCGCCATGAGGTAAATGAGTATGATGCTCATAATGAGCAACTGACTCATCGAAAATTATTGGTCTTTGGATATTTAAAATTTCTTCCATGTTAGAAAGCTCAAAAAACAACAAATGTATCTTTACTTTTTCTTTTTTATTTTTAGACTGAGATTTGTGAGAAACTAAATTTTCTGACGTGTAATCACTTTCAAAGGTCAAAAAAATATATTGCTTAATATTTATAAAAATTTTTCAAATTAATAGAAAACCAAAAAATAAATTTTTTGAAAGGATATGCTCCAAATTTTACTACTGAAATTTTTACTGTCAAGGAAGTCAAAAGCACTGATCCTATAACCTATAAACTCATAGACTATGAAAATAATCCAATTGGAGGAGGTTTTTATGAAAAAGAATTAACCTCAGTAACATATTCAGATATTTATCTTGTTGAAAAAATTTTAAAAAAACGTGGAAATAAATATTTATGTAAATTCTTAGGATTTGATTCACAACATAATTCTTGGATTGATAAATCTGACCTATAATTATATATTTAATTTTGAAAGTGGGAATTTTCATGTTATAATATACTTTTATTTGTGAATGCAATCAATAAGAATTTAGATTTGATCGTCAACAGTTCAGTGAAATAATAAAGATATGGTTTGTTTTCTTGATGTGCAAGGGACTTGGGAGCCTCATAATTTTGATTCGTTTTCATTTAAAGAATTGGCGATCTTAAAATTAAATGATGAATCTGACAATACAAATTGGAAAGATAATTGCTTCATATTTCAAGAAGAATATGATAGAACAGATTTACCGCAAGAAGAGCTCAATGAAATTTTAAGGGGTGAATCGGAAGTTCATGGAATACCTTTGAGTTTTGGTGACACGTCTTATGAAGATACTTCTTATAAAATAGAAGATTATGTAGCTAATCATGAACTTGTTATAATAAATGGTGAATCAATGAAAGCTCTCATTGAATTTGAAAGTCGGGTATGGGAAGGAACAAATAATGGATTCGTATTTGATTTACAAGAATGAAGTGCTCCAGAATTTAGTAAAATGGAAGAAAAAGCACCTTTTTCACACGCTGAAATGCATCCTCTTTGTAAAAATTATAATTGTGCGATACATTTTTTAGAAAAAAGAATGACAAATAAATAATATTTATACTAATAAAACAAATCTAATAAAAAATGTAAAACATATACAAGTAATAAAGAAATAAAAACCAATTATATATTATATTCAAATTTTATTTATTTTTTTATATCTCCATGGTACAGTATCTGCTGAATTTGGCAATAAATTCTTTTATCGTCTTGCCAACTTAATGCTAATTTTGTTTGTAAAATCGTATGAACTATATGTTTTTTACTTCGAATTAAATATTGTTTTTCAATTAAATTTTTATGATTAAATAAACACTCTTTATAGTCGTTAAATTCAATTTCTTTCATTACAGATCGTTTTACGCTTTTGGCTTTTTTTATAATTTTATCTTCATTCAATATTTTCATGCTATAAGCTTTTCCACGTAAACCTACAAATTTAGTAACAATTTTACCTTGATTTTCATCTTTCATAACTCCAATTTTTCGTTTATTTACTAATGGCATATTATAAATATTATTTTCTGGATAATCAGCTGTATCGAATTTTTCTAAATTTTTGTTCATAGATTCATAAATATCTGGCACCGTGAATAAATAAGCCAAAGCATCTGTATCCATATATAAAAGTTTAGCAGAATTTCCGTAAGTTTTTTTGACATAATCATAATGAAAATCGTATAAATAAAATTTAGAAATATCAAGAATTGAAAACCCTATATCAATTGGTTTGTCAAATTTTATTTTTACTCTAGACATTTCAAAAACAACAAGATCTTCTGCGAGTATCATACTACTATGAAAATTTGGTTTTGCTATTAATGATTTTGCCCCATAACGTCCATCCCATTTTGTTATCATTTTTACATCTCTTCTTTCACGTAAATTTTCTATAGCTTTACCATATATAACATTATTTAATAATTTAAATATCAACACACCAAATGAGTTAGTCGATTCTTGTCTTTTTTGAGTATTAAAATCAATGTATTTTTTTAACCAAGGAGCTTGTTTAAACTTTAATATTCTATGAATTTTCGTTAATTGCATACCCAAGCTTAAATATTGTTTTAAACTTCTATAGTGGATAACATAATTTTTTTTTGGATATAAAGTAGTCATGAGTTTAACTTGTTTCGAGTTTGGTGGAACCAGATGTTCAGGACAAAGAAGAAAATCACGATGATCTTCAAATAAATTTTCAGGATATTCTAAATCTACTTCTAATATATATCCTATGTCTGAATCATCTGCAATTGAAAAAACATTAATATTTTTATTATCATCCCACTCAAATTTTTTGTATGGTAAATAATTCATCATTGAATGTCCATAAAGGTTATTTATATCATAGTACATTATATAAGATTCATCTAAATTAGTATCAAAATCAGGCATGTAACGATCATTAGCTTTAGCATACCTGTTTGTGCATTGTGCAACTCCACCTCTTATTCCTTTTTCAATAAATAAATATTTTTCAGGATCAGTTAAAAGTTCTAATTCTATTTCTGTACATTTTAACATACAATCGAATGAATAACCTGGTATTGTATAATAATATATTGGATCTAAACCATAATTTGACATACAGTTTTTACGAAAATTCAGCTATTATAAATTTTTTTTTTAATAATTATTAAAAAAGTTATTAACAATTTAATTTTTTTTTTTTTTTTTTTTATTTAAATTCAACAATTTTACGGAAAAAAAAGAAAGTAATCCAAAACTCATTTGGCTGGTTTTAAAAAAATGGACAATTTCAAAAGTTTATTATTTAAACAGATAATGAAAATTCAATATATGAAGACAATTTTTTAATTGTTTTTTGTATTTTATTTTGTATCAAAACTCATCAAAAGTATATTCGTCGTCTATATCATAATTTTCTGCATATCGCTGTTGAATAGTTTGAAGCCATCCGGGAATTGTAACTTCTTGTATTTCGTCATCACTTTCTGGTACGATATTGTTATGAATATTTTCTTCAACGGGGTCATCAGTAGAAAAATCATGCGCTGATTGAATCATATCATTACCACAACCTATACCTTCACAAGTTTTGCAAAATGGTGAACAACGCAGTCCTGCTTTTATACAAGCACACCGTCCAACACATTTTTTTCTGCAACCGCACGTTATCTGGAAAATATGTCAATATATATAATTGTTAGTTCTACATATATAAATAAATACTAATATTCCGATTCTAAGATTTAAAGGAAAAATTTATTATATATAAAAAATATTACCTGTCTGAGGTATTGGGCTGGAGCTGGAGGTTCTGTAGTCATTACTGGTACAAGTAGCATGTTAATTCTTTTCCATCCCCACTTTGTGGGATCCAAATCATTTCCGAGCCAACGTTGCACTTGATAGTACACACGCTGAGCATGTTGATGTAAAGCACCTGGCGTTGGTGGTAAACTACTCAGACGATCTTCAATCGACTGAATATTCAGTTTTTCTACTGCTCGAAAACGATTAAGTCTCAGTGTATTGAGATCCGTTTCAGGATTCTCTTTATTTGAAAAAAAATTACAAATGAATTTTTCTGCTGCTGAATGTATATCATCAAGACAGCTGTATTTATTATTAAAAACTTCTGCAATTTCTTGTATTTCTACGTTATCCGTAATGTAACGCATGAATTTTTTTTTCCCTTTGTTGTGAAATGATGACGTAGAATCACATCCACTAAAAGCGTGTAGAAACAGAATGTATTTTTTTAAGCTTCTATATGATGATATAAGATAAAGCAACTTTATATTTTTAGATGGTACAGTCTTTTGAAAATAAATATCATCTATATCTGTAGGTGTATTTGCGATTAATAAAATTAGTAAATCGGTGTCGTTACCAATCACAGCTACCGGACGATTTTTCTCATTTCTTATATTCAACGCTTTTCTTACTATCAAAGTGTCAGCATCTTCAGATGCACTGTCAACGTCAAGATGTTCTTTCAAAAATTCAGCTAGCATTTCAACAAATTTTTGTTTGTTGCAAATATTACATAGAAATTGCGACTGGGTAAAATTAGACGGAGTATCAAGATTAATATCATAGTCAGCAGCAACATTTTTTTCTTGACGTCTGTATCTTTCATACGATTTTACACCAATATATTCGTTGTTATATCCATCAAAAACTACATGGAGCTGTCTGTTGTAAAATTGGTAATTAAATTTCTTGTTTAAATAGTCCAAATATCCCTCACAAATAGTCCGGAATGATTTTCCGTGAGGCCAAGAAATCTGATGCATTAAAAAACCACCATCAACAACTACCTCAAAATTATCTTTAACTGTAAGTAACGCAGGCGGTTTTTCAAGAACTTCATATAATTTTGCTTTGTCTGTATGTCTCATAAATCCTTTTTTATCAAATAGTGATAACGGAAACGGTGATAGCTCATACTTTAATGCTTCTTCAGTAAGTGTATCATCTTTGTAAAACATGCTATAAATTCGTTGAAATAATATAGATACCTCAACTGATTTATGCATGTCAGGATGATGCACCGTGGATTTTGCAGATTCTAAATTGTTTACTTTAAATTTGTTTGTGACTGACACGTTCTTCATGTTTTTACCAATCATACTTTCCATGCCCTTTTTCCCTTTAGCGATAGCTTTATAGCAGTCAATATCTTCAGTGGCAACGATACCCGATCCTAGTGACATCAATACATTTCTCGGAGCAAATGGCTCATGTTCTTTTAACCAAGTAACAAACTTGTCGACATCTGATTTATCTGTTTGAACGCAAGCACGAGAAAGATCTTTATGCTGTTCACTAGAATCAGTTTTAACTCCACAATATTCTTCTAGACTTTCCATGATTGGAAAAACCGCTGGCATTGCTCCCAAGTACCTTGCAATGACACCGGGCGTGAGTCCTCTACCATGAACAAGATCTGTACCAAAAAATCTGTTAAGTGTTTGCTCTATGGTCATATCCGCCCATATACCACTAAATGGTTTATCACTTCTTCTTATAGTAAACATCGCTTGTTTTGTATACATTTCATATTCATTTAAGCTCATACAGTTTTTCAAATTTTCCATATCTTGCAAATATATTTGACCACACTTTGCATAATTATGATGCCCTGACGCATGAAATATTGGCAACATCTCTTTGATACTCTGAAGGTGCAAATTCCAATCACCTAATCGGGAAGCTTCATAAAACTTGAATAAAACCATTAGACATTCAAAATATTGGACCCATAGAACTGCTGTAGGTCCGTTGTTTTTGAAAGCATTTAGCTGATGTATAAATTTTTTTCTCATTTCCTGGTTGATCTCATCAACTTTAAAAGTTACCCATGTGAGGAGCTTTATCTTTCCAATCAGAAAATACTTGGCGAATATGTTCTTCAAATTTTTTTTCATTACCCTCAGCAGCACTCTCACAAATTATTCTCCCTATTGCAGTAAATGCTAACATATGTGCACGCATAGCTCTGGCATTAGCATGGCCGGTTAAAATATGTTTCAATGAATTTGGGGCATAAGCAACACCAAAAAGTTCTGTAATACCACTTCCTCCCATTATATGACCAAGCGCACCAAGATAAGACATCACTAAATGGAAAAGACCTAGTAACATCTGAACATTTTCCATGCCATGATTTCTTAATCCATTAGTAAGATCGAGACCCTTTAAATAAAGTGGCTGATCACAAGTCAGGAAACAAGTTGTCTGCTGTTTTTGTTTTGTTACCTCTAAAGCATGGCATATAGATGTATAAACAGTTGATAAGCTTGAAGGGTTATGAGGTATGAAAGGCAAGCATACAACTTTTGAAACGTGATATGATGTAAAGTCTCTTGATAAAATTTCCATATATCCTTTCCAAGTACATAAATTTGGAATTCCATAATAGTGACCCCAAAAATACGCTGAATAAGAAGGTGGGAGTGGATCTGGTGTACCATAATTGAAGTTTTTTGTATCAACAAAATTAATTTGTGACAGTCCACCTTGGAATGTTCCAGGCACTGACACATCCTTTATGGTATTGGTTGCCGAAAGTTCAGCTTCAGTTGGCATTTTTGCGCACTTTTTAATTTTTCCTTCAAAAGTTACTTCATGTTCTGGTGTGTAAACAGCTATACCTCCCATACAGTGAAATGTTCTATGTCCATCTAAAGTGCTTGCATTGTGATCTGTATTGTCAAACACAAATTGAACAAATGAATCTCCACTTTCTATTGGAGGTGAATTTACTATTGCAGATGCTTCGAATAATTGTGTTATTGTAATAACTTGAGCACATCCCAAGTCTTGCTAATATATCAATCAATAATCTAGAGCCAGTTTTTCTGTAAATATATGTAGATATTGCTAACTGTAAATGAGATATGAATAATCTTGGTTTCATAGCTGATATGATAGCATGTGCAATGCTTTGAACCTTGAGTGTGCTTTCATTTAGTTCATCTTTGTTATCAAGATACATTAATCTCATCAAAAATGTAGATAATTTTTTAGGAATATCTTTGTTAACAGTACTAAAGAATCTATGTGGTGAGTTATAATAGTTTGTTTCGTATGTCGTTTTTTTTATTGTCTTGGATAGTATTCCAGCTGCAACATATAAAATTACATTTTCTTCTTCGTCATCAAGGTCTGTATCACCCAACATCCAGCGTCCACAAATCTGATGTGCATTAATTTTTTTATAAACAAATACTGGGTCTTTCCCCACACGACTCGAAATGAAAATATCATCACCATATTTTTTCTGTAATCGTCTGAACAGTGTTCTATTTTCTAAAACATAAACGCCCATAATCTCTCTCAACTTTTGTAAAGTCACCTCTTTACTTTTTTTGGATTCAAGATAATTACAGACTTCATTAAACACCTGTATGTATTTTGAATCATCACGTTCATCTGGTTGGAAAGTATTTTCGTAACATGCTTGGTGATATCTTGCTTGTACAGAAATTAATGATGTTATTCCACTGAGTCTTTTTTTTATTTGTTCGTTTCCTGATAATAAAGTGATTTCAGACAAAATTTTTTTATCTGTGTATGATCGGTTTATAACAGAACCGTTTTCAAGATTATATTTTTCACCACAAAAAAAACAATTTTCAAGAAAATTAAAAGTATCTGAGTCTATGCTAGTAGCCGATGTACTTGGCAAACTTGCAGAAGCAAGTGGCAATTCCTTCTCAGCTTCGTTATATGGGGACTGGACGGGAACTTTCATTCTATTATTACTGGCTCGACAACCTGTGATAAAAACAATAAATTATATTTTATAAATATCAATATAAAAATATATCATATGGTTTATATTGTATTTACTTCTTTTACATTCCATGTTATTATGATATTTAACTCTGTTATTTATTTTTTTAAAAATACGTTTAATAATTATGAATATTATACTTTTCAATAAGTATTAGGTAAACAATTTATGTATTATTCAATTTTGTATAAAATAATTATTATGACACAATAATTTTGACATACATTTTTAATTTAGAATAACTACATACAATTAAAAATTAGTCAATTAGAATTAAAGAAATAATCTACGAAATGTAGTTCGATATTCGGTTAAATTAACTAGATCAAAATATACAAATTTAAATTGTTAAAAAGAATAACTAAAAAATATTCATTTGTGTTTTTATTAATTTCCAATTACAATTTTTTTTAATTTTACATTTTTCATGACTACGAAACTTGTAATCACAACATTTGGACAGTACCGTGTACGTATATTCACGTATATATGTATATGAATATACACATACACGTATCTATATATATAAATAAAAATAAATATACATATATATATTTAAGCATGCATATGTACAGTATGCATACATATGTATATTTATATTTATGTATACATACATACATACATACATACATACATGCATGCATGCATACACACATACATACATACATACATACATACATACATACACATATATACGTATGTATAACGATTTAATATCTGATGCTTGTCAATAAATTATGAAAATTACATATATATATATTTATTAATAAAAATTTACTTACTGTCATGTAAATTCAAGCCTGTCACAGAAATCCATTTTTTCCATTTATTATCATTGAGTGTTTTGCTTTTCTGGGAAAGAACTTCTACACCTTTTTTTCCAAAAAATTTAGTAAATTCAATTTCATTTGAAGAACGACCAACTTTTTGAACTTCACCACATATACTACATACACGTTGCTCATCCATTTTTATAATATTTTTAATTATAAAAATAAACAAATCACATATAGAAAATAATAATAGTTAACAGTATAAACTTTACACAAAAACACAAATGTACGTGCATGTACGCATCAAAAGCCGGAGAGAGAGAAATCCGGCATCACGACAACTGGCTGAAAATCGTTTTCATGGCAACACTGGGCCTGATTCTGTCTCTTTAATTTACAATTTTGAAATACAGACAACAGGCATGCGCAGGTTTGTGCGCGGATAAATATTTTTGAGAAAAATTTAAATTAAATAATAAATTTATTATAATTGTTTTTTAAAATGATTACTTAACTTTACTTTCTCGATAATACATATTTATTATTTTTTAAATATATATAATGGTCGGGAAAAAAAGATAAATAGTTTTTCTTTATATAGCCGGATAACTTTTTTAATAATTATAAAAAATTAACATTAATACTTAATCACCACTGGGAATATATATTTTTTTTTAACACACTGTATAACTAATAACAATTCTTCATGAAAATATATTTATTTTATATAATTTTTATTATTATTTTATATTTATTGATTAAAATTATTACAAAATTTAGAATTTAAACAGCTAAAAATATTATTTATAATTTATCTTATATTAGTCAAACGATTAAAGATTAAATAAAAAGGTAAAAGTAGGCAAAAAATATATTCCCTTGAATTTGAAATAAAAATGTTTATTTTTTTTTATCATAAAATTTTTATCGTTTTATGTTTCAATGATTACAAATATATATCGTATTTGAAGGGGACAAAAAAAAAATGTTTTTTTTTCCGTAAAATTGTTGAATTTAAATAAAAAAAAAAAAAAAAAAATTAAATTGTTAATAACTTTTTTAATAATTATTAAAAAAAAAATTTATAATAGGCCAATGATTCGTTATTATATATACATTAATTAGTTTTAGGTCATTTTCGCGAAAAAACCCTTTTTTTTTCCGTAAAATTGTTGAATTTAAATAAAAAAAAAAAAAAAAAAATTAAATTGTTAATAACTTTTTTAATAATTATTAAAAAAAAAATTTATAATTGGCCAATGATTCGTTATTATATATACATTAATTAGTTATAGGTCATTTACGCGAAAAAACCCTTTTTTTTCCGTAAAATTGTTGAATTTAAATAAAAAAAAAAAAAAAAAAAATTAAATTGTTAATAACTTTTTTAATAATTATTAAAAAAAAAATTTATGATAGGCCAATAATTCGTTATTATATATACATTAATTAGTCTTAGGTCATTTTCGCGATCCACTCACCCCCCTTCCCCCTTCCACTAATTTATTTATTTAAAATTTTTAAATATTTATAAAAAAAAAAAAAAAATTTTTTTTACAGTAATTTTTCCAATTTTTTTAACTAATTGTTGTATTTTTGTTTATAAAATTATATATTCATTATTGACAATAGTTTAAACAAATTAGAAATTGAAAAATTAGAAAATTTGAATAAATTTATTATTTTATTTTATTTTAATTTATTTTATATTATTTTATTTTAGTTATGATTATTTGCCTCGTATGCTAATATTCCCCCTACGAATGGACCGATGAAAGAGAGACGCGACCCCATCGTATACGCGATAAAATTTCCCCTCGATTGAAAATACGTGTTTTACCCCAAAACTTCAATCGCGATTTCCTCCCAACCCCCACTAGATATTAGAAATTTGTCTAAAAACGAAATGTAGATTTTTTTTTTCTCTATAATTTTTACTAAAACTATTTTTTCACGCCTATAATAACCGCCGCGATATATTCGAAAAACACCTATTTTTTACCCTTTTTATTTTTTTTCAACCCTTGAAAAATTTTTCCGCACCCTTTCAACCCCAACCATCTAATCCCCTTCTAATCGCGACAATTTTCTAATTTTTTCAAAACCAAAATCAAAAATGGTAGATTCAGAGGTTCTTTTACGGGACTATTTACTGTATTATGATGTTAACAATATGTATGGTGGTGTAATGAGATCATGATTGCCTTTTGCAAATTTCCAATGGGTTAAAAATTTTGATTTAAAATTCATTATCATCAATTAATGCTGATGCTGAATGGGGTTATATTGTAGAAGTTGATTTATCATATAGCCCAGAACTTTGGAATAAACATCGTGATTTACCATTGGCACCAGTACATGATTTACCACCACATCCAGCATCAAAATTTAAAAAATTATTAACATCATTTTATCCAAAGAAAAAGTATATTGTTCATTATAGAAATTTACAAATGTACTTAGAGTTGGGATTAACATTAACACAAGTTCATCGAGTATTAAAATTTAGACAAAAAGATTGGTTAAAAAAATATATTGATTTAAATACTGATTTGCGTAAAAAGGCCACTAATGAATTTCAAGTTGCATATTTTAAGGGTCAAAATAATTCTGTTTTTGGCAAGTTAATGGAAGATTGTCGTAGACATAGAGATGTGCGAATTGTTACGCAAGCTGAGGGTCGTTATGGTGCCAAGGCTTTAATAGCAAAACCTAATTATGTTGGTTCTGATATTATTGGTGATATGACAATTATTGAAATGAGTAGAATGAAAGTTCTATTTGATAAACCAATTTATGCTGGCATGACTGTGTTAGACACATCAAAAATTTATATTTATGATTTTTTTTATAATTATTTGCATAAAGTATTCCCAAATTGTGTAAAGCTATATTATACTGATACAGATTCTCTTATATGTGGTATTAAAGATCATGATGTTTATAAAGTTATGAAAAGAGATTCTCATAAATTTGATACATCTAATTATCAACAAGGGAATCCGTTTGGTATAATGAAACTAAATAATAAAGAAATTGGTCTAATGAAAGATGAGTTTGGTGGTAAAATAATGTTGGAATTTATTGGTTTAAGAGCTAAAATGTATTCTACTCGAGCATTAGTTGAAAACAATCCAATGCAATCAAAAGCAAAAGGTGTAAAAAAGGCTGCATTAAAAACAATTACTTTTGATGATTTTAAACATTGTTTGTACAATAATGAAAATATTATTCGGGAGCAAAATTTAATACAATCAAAACGTCATGTAGTGTCTACAGTTAAACAAAAAAAATTAGCATTAAGTTCAGGTGACGACAAACGAAAAATGATTGCTAATAGTACAGATACTTTGCCCTGGTATCCGATTGAAAATAACAATGATATGTATGATTATAATAATAATGAATTTAATAACAATAATTTTCAAATGGAAATAGAATAAGTAAAAATGTATAAAAGAATAG
Organism: Lysiphlebus fabarum; assembly: GCA_011426435.1. Classification (NCBI taxonomy): domain Eukaryota; kingdom Metazoa; phylum Arthropoda; class Insecta; order Hymenoptera; family Braconidae; genus Lysiphlebus; species Lysiphlebus fabarum. Next base: position 21,990 of record WSYQ01001629.1, read on the forward strand.
AATAAATGTATAAATAAATAATTGTATAAATAAATGTATAAATAAATGTCTAGATAAATGTATAGTAATTTAGGTAATTTAAGATTTGTTGGTTAATAAATAAATAAAAAATCAATTAATTTAAAAAAAAATTATTGTATTGCTGCTTTATTTATCCATTGATTATGACTATCATCAAAGCCCAAATATTTTACATATATTTTATTACCACGTCTTTTTATTATTTTTTCAATTAGATAAATATCAGAATGTTTTACACGTTGTAATTCTTCATTATAAAAACAACCTTGAATTGGTTTATCTTGATAGTCTTTTAATTTATATGTTACAGGAACAGTCCTATTAATTTTTGTAATTATAAATATTTCATTTGTCCAGTTTGGTGACTCTCTGAAGGTAGCCAAATGCCTTGTCATTCTGAAATTGTGTGAAATGACACTAGGGCTTGGGCTTCCTTCTGGTGGGTATCTCGGTTGGCAAACGTCCGCACTATATTGCACGTGAGAGTTGGTAACTTGGGATTAAACCTGTATAATCACCAAGGCTAATTGCCACGGGACGTATGCGCTGAATGAATGTAATCAATGTGAGGATATGAATTAAGAGGAACGGAGTGAATACCGCAGAGAGTTAAGCTTGGCACGGCGCAATCACCACACTGCAAACTGCCTGGCTTGCCTCTCTGTATGGGGAGCACTTTCGTCAGTTGAATTTATTTAGCTGGCGGGAGGAGCTCCCCATTTCTATTTAAGAATTTTTGGTATCGCTTAGGCTCTTTCTTCGAACCCGAACTGTGCGTAATCATTTAACGTATACATGTAGAAAATAACCGTATACGCTGAATGAATGTAAAAACTAAAATATCGGAACTACAAACACTGGAAGCCCGCGATTATGGTATTATTATACCATGGCGAGCAGGCCAAGTGCCCGATGCTAGTTCCGTTTTAAAATATACACCTTTCTTGAACGGGCAAGAAAACCATATCGTGCGATGCACCAGGGGGGGGTGGGGAAGGAGAGGGAGAGGAGACAAGGAAACCGTGCACCGTACGTTAAATTCAAATTAAATAAAAGATTTTGAGTCACTGACTCCGACCAAATTTTTGAAAAATTTTTGGCCGTAGTTTTTGCCTTAAAATCAACCTTCCTGCAGCTCGGGGAACTCCCCGGGCTGTTCGTGCTCATCTCATTTATTATAGTGAGTCTCCCTCGATCGTATTCATTCAACGCAAAACACGTAGAATATATTGTATGCGAAGAATGAATGTAGTCAATATATACAAAAATCCTCTAAAATAACGACTTTATTTGGTTTCATTCAAACAAATAAAACTCGGACATTTCCACTATATAATATTGCAAGTGGAATTTTAGTCAATACTAATTTTCCGGTCATTGGTAACCTATAGGATATTTATCGTAACACATAAATATTTTCCTAGAAGGACTAAGTATTTAACGGGGAATTCGTTCTAATGGAAACTCCGTTAAATGTCCGTATCCGGACGTCTCAAGGTTTTTAAATGAATTTTCACCACGTGATTATTGCAATATTTCTCGATATTCTCGGACTATACACACGTATATAATGTTTATATCAGTTAATGGAATGTTCAAGCAGAAACCAAGCAAAAGTCTTGCTGTTTGTTTTATTACAGTAATCAATTCAGCCCTACGTTGTAACTCTTGATGACGCATAATACATATTCATTTATGTACATATGTTGAGAAAGGGACTTCGTTACGTCCCGTAATATACATGCAATTTTTGTGAAACTTTTTGTGTATGTATATTCGAGATTTGCGAGAACTTGTAGTAGTCGCCAGATGGGTTGCTACTAAACCTCGGAACTACAAACACTGGAAGCTCGCGAAAATGGTACATAAGATACCATGGCGAGCAAGCCAAGTGCCCGACGATAGATCCGATTCCAATATATACTATTCTTGAACGGGCAAGAAAAATTTCTATTTTCTATTATAGGTTCGGAAGCAATACGTATGAGGCAAGTTCACACTTTCTACTTTCGTGTCGCTGCTGTTCTTACGTCTTTTATGCTTTCATTTTCTTCCAATTCCCGGAACCATAAAATACCCTTGCTCAAGGTATTATCCCTTCCCCATCCATACCGTCTCAAAAAGGATACCCTTGCTCAAGGTATTCTTACTGTCTTTTATCTCGTATAACCCACTCACTATTTTCCTATTTTATTTTACAGCCGAGGTTTCCGGTGGCTTTGCTCTCAAATAAGCCGCCAAATAAACAACCATGAGAAAGTCGCTTAATTTAAATTTGTCCGGAGTTAAAATAGGCCCCATGGATCTCCGGGGTGGGCCGATTAACGATTTAATCAGACCTTTGACACGTTCAAGGGCAACGAGGGATAGTATGGCGAATCGCCCAGCGAGGGAACATCATCCCGTACGAGTTCTGCCTCGTGCGTTGGTGTTGCCTGAGGTGCGTCTTCGCCCCCTCCCAGCTATGGCAACACACTCATCAAGGTTGCCTGCCCCAACCCTTTCGCATGGGGCAGTCGTTAATAAAGAAGTTAGGGTTACATTAGATAGGATTAGGAATAATTTCGCGTCGCGTGCAGTTACCCCTTTTAAAAATTTTCAGGTTCGCTCTTCCGGATCAACAGCTCCAAAAACACCTACTGGTCTGCATTCCAGAGGAAGGAAATTCACAGGCGTAAGGGTAATGCAGTTGAACATGGCCAGGTCGACAGTGGTGACTGGTGAAGTTCGGGAATTGGCTGCCGCGAAACGTCTTGACATTCTGCTATTGCAAGAACCACATGTCTTGACACGTCAAGGCAAACAATTCATTCCAGGTCTCGGTAGTTCCAATTCCATTTTTGCTGATTTCAGGAATTCTCCATGGGCTGCAGTTGTCATTTCTAATCCATTTTTTACAGGTATCCAGATAGCAGAGCTCAGCAACTCACACTGTTCCTGTGTTGAGATACAGTCACCAAGCTTCTCTTTTTACGCCGTATCCGTGTACTTCCAATGTAGGGATAAAGGCAAGGAAAGAAAGAAGCATATTGAACACCTTTCAAAGGTACTCCGCCAGTTGAAAGGGAAGAAAGTCTTGATAGGACTGGATTCCAATTCGCACTCCCCTCTGTGGGGCGGTATTGAAACCGACAAAGAGGGAGAGATGCTCGAAACTCTTATCGCAGAGCATAGGCTCACACTTGTCAATGATATTGTTCAAGGCCCAACGTATTCCAATGCCAGGGGATCGTCATTTATCGACGTGACCCTAGCAACATCGGGACTTGAACAAAGGGTCAATGACTGGAAGCTAAGGCCAACTTGGACGACAAGTGACCACACAGCTATAGATATAAGAATTGGAGTACCCAAAGTAAATCGAGGTAACTGCGTTTTTCGCACAAGGTTCGACACTCGTCGGGCCGACTGGGAAAAATTCAGCAGCACACTTCGGGAGCTTTCAAACTCCACACTTAGGGTTATCCAACTTGACTCCCCCGCTCGCGTTGAAGAAATGGCAAAGGCAATCACAGAGGTGCTCATTGAGGCCTGTGAAAAGTCTATGCCCCGTCGGCGTCGTATACGCAAAAAGAATCCGTGGTGGAACGAGGATCTTGAGGCGCAAAAGCAATCCTTATGCAGTTTGCGTCGCAAGACTCGTAAAGATAGAAATTGCGTAGAATTAAAATTAACTTATAGAAAAGCATTAGGCAAATATAGGGACGCGACGAGACTTGCCCGTATTCAAAGCTGGAGAGACTTCACATCTTCAGTCGGGAACGAAAACCCCTTTAGCTGGGTATATAAGAACTGCGCGGGGAAAATCCCTGTCAACAGTGCAATGCATACCCTCCGTAAGGGTAATGGCGAAACAAAAACAATGTTGGAAACCGCCCAACATCTTTTAGATACACACGTCCCAGATGACGATGTGGAAGTAGAGTCACCGGAACAACGCGCCCTTAAGGAGAGAGTTAAAATTGCACCAGAGACAGAGGACGCTCCTAAATTTGATATGCTAGATGTCGCAATAGCGATTTCATCTCTTAAAAATAATAAATCACCCGGGCCCGACTTTATCGAAGTTGAGGTGTTTAAAAAGGCGACCCCAATTCTAGGCGAAATTGTACGATTCTACAATGGCTGCGTTGAATTCGGTCTCTTCCCGGACGCGCTTAAGGAAGGTTCCCTCAGAACCTTTCTTAAAGGAAACGGAAAAGACCCTCATGATGCTAAATCATACAGGCCTATCTGTTTGCTATCTGTGATAGGAAAAGTATTCGAAAGGTTATTAATTACCCAGCTCCAAACGAATGCACTCTCCCCAGACAAACTTTCTAAACGGCAATATGGATTTATGATCGGGAGATCCACCGACGACGCAATCGTCGAATTACGCCGAATGGTAGATAACAGTATCGATAAATATACTGCCGTAGTATTATACGATATCTCAGGGGCTTTCGATAACGTATGGTGGCCCTTAATTTTCGACGGGTTACATAGGAACGGATGTCCTAAAAATATATACAAGGTAATCCTTAATTACTTTGTAAATCGTAGGGTCAAAATAGAATGGGGAACACAAATAATCAGTAAGACCGCCACAAAGGGATGCCCCCAGGGATCAGTAGCAGGGCCATCATTCTGGAACCTTCAGTTCGACGGCCTCCTCAAGGCACTGGAGAAAACAATTGGAGATAAGTTTATTGCATACGCTGATGATCTTCTGGTACTTGTTTCTGCCTCATCACAGAAAGGACTAGCAGAAGAAGCACAGCGTGTAACAGATCAAATAGTAGAATGGTGTCATAGCGCTAAGTTAAGTTTATCCAGCCATAAGACGGAAGCGATGTTGGCGAAAGTTAACATGAATGCGCCTGATGGAAGACGGAACGTTCAAACTCCACGTCCCCGAATCCGTCAGAGGCAGATTGTTAATGTAACACAAGGCAAAAAACGCAAAGGAAAACCTTCTTTTGATCGCGAATTTGTTATAAAAATTGGAGAACAAAGAATAAAGTTCACCAATACAGTACGCTATTTAGGCGTACATTTTGACACAGGAATGCGTGTAACCAGCCATTGTCATTATATTTGTGACAAGGTCGGTGCACTCGCCGGGAAACTCAGAAGAGTCTCAGGTACCGACTGGGGACTTAACTTCCAAACCTTGAGTCGCTTATATCGCGCCGTCTTCTACCCTATAATGACATACGCGGCGGCCGGTTGAGCGGATCTTAATCTCTGATTGGCTGTTGAGTTTGGTTTTGCATCATCTACTGGTACTACTTGTTCATTATTTGAAAATTTATAATAATTTATATTTTCAAGTGGTTCTAATAGTCTTTCTAAATATTGGTATTTTGGCTGATATAATAATTTACTATAAATATAAATATTTGCATTCAACTTGCACTCATTAACGCAACGTAGCTGATAAAATTTTAGCAAATAAAGCTGCTAAACGAATTTTTGCTAAAGACTCAAGTCTGAGTGAACGAGCTGCTGCTGCACTTGTATCTGGTACGATGAAGTTAAAAACAAAATTAGGTTTGGGCTATCATGATAAAAAAAAAAAAAATAATTGTAAAAATAAAAAGAAAAAAACATTAAAAAAAACTATAATGAAAAAAAAAAATTGCAAAAATGGTGGGAATTTATCAAGAAAAAATTCATCTGTCACTGGTACAAAGAAGAAGAAGTCTAATGTAGTAAAAAAAAAAATATCATTTTCAAAAATCGTTCAAGCTGCTAAATGTGCAATGAAAAATTCTAATGATTCAAAAATTGCAATTAAATCTGCATTAAAAGGTGCAAGAGAAGCTGTCAAGAAAAGTGGTGGTAAAAGTAGCATTATTTTACCTAGAGTTTTACCAGTTGCAAAACACATTGGTGGTGCATTACCACTACTAATACCAGTCCTAACAGCAGTATCAGCACTAGGTGGTTTGGTTGGTGGTGCATCTGGTGTTTTCAAAGCAATAAATGATGTTGCATCTAATAAAGCCCAATTAAATGAAAGTACGAGGCATAATAAAATGATGGAAGCAATTGCAATTGGGAAAGGACTCCATTTAGCACCACATAAAAGTGGTATGGGACTCTATCTAACTCCAAAAAACTTCAATTGATGCTACCTCAGAGAGCTTTGACAGACGAGGATTTATTAAAATTTACAAAACAATTAAAAATAACTAATTTTCGAGGAGTATTTATGCGTAATGACATGCCAAAAAGTGGCTCCTGGAATCAAGAGTGTGGCATTGTTAATTTAGATGATAAAAAAAATCCAGGCACACACTGGGTTGCATATAAAAAACTCAACAAGAATTTAGCAATATATTTTGATAGTTTTGGCAATTTACAACCTCCCAAAGAACTCGTCACTTATCTTGATGTTGGTAGCATCAATTTTAATCATAAACGTTATCAAGATTGGAATACATTTAATTGTGGGCATTTATGTCTTGCATTTTTGAGCTGCGTGAACCCGGCAACCCACTTTATCGTAGAAACTTCTAGTATGGCGTTTTGGATGCGTTTTGATTTGTAGTAATTTGTAGTGAAAAGATTATAATTTGTAGTGCAAGGTTAAAGGGTTAAATAAAGGTTTAAAGTCATTTTCTTTAAAAATAAACCAATCTTGTTCATAGTAGGCTCAAAATCTTCGTTGGAATTTGTAGTAATTTGTAGTGAAAAAATTAGAATTTGTAGTTCAACGATTAAGGGTTTATAAATAGGTTATAAGTGATTTTCTTTAGAAATTAAGTTAAAGTGTTCGGAATAGGCTCAAAATCTTCGTTAGAATTTGTAGTAATTTGTAGTGAAAGAATTAAAATTTGTAGTTGCATAGTTTTTTTTTTAGGCCCATTTGTTTATAAAATATTGATATAAACAATCATAACTTTTTTATTATTTGACTTAGAACAATTCTATTAACGCCAAAAGATCCAGAAGGTCGAGATACAATTTGTAGTTTCTATAAAAATCTCTTGGAACAGAATTTAAATAAATTTGGCAGTTATTCCGAAAACCGGACTAAATCTTTGAAAATCTGCGAAAATCTCTTGAAATCGAATAGAATTAAAAAACTTTCAGAAGACAAAAAACTGACTGACAGAATCTGGCAGTATCTGGTAGACAATTGGCAACCGAATGTGTGGCTCGCAGAATCTGCCGAGTTATGTCATCTTTTGTGTAATTTGACTCGCAGTTGTTCCGAAAATCGAAACATTCTCTCGATAAATTGCGCCTCACTTTACCGAATATTTTGGCGTCAATAAAATAGTTTTGAGTCAATAAACAAAAAAGTTATGATTGTTTATATCAATATTTTATAAACAAATGGACCTAAAAAAAAAACTATGCAACTACAAATTCTAATTATTTTACTACAAATTGTATCTCGACCTTCTGGATCTTTTGGCGTTTATAAAATTGTTCTAAGTCAAATAATAAAAAAGTTATGATTGTTTATATCAATATTTTATAAACAAATGGACCTAAAAAAAAACTATGCAACTACAAATTCTAATTCTTTTACTACAAATTGTATCTCAACCTCCTGAATCTTTTGGCGTTAATAGAATTGTTCTAAGTCAAATAATAAAAAAGTTATGATTGTTTATATCAATATTTTATAAACAAATGGGCCTAAAAAAAAAACTATGCAACTACAAATTCTAATTCTTTCACTACAAATTACTACAAATTCTAACGAAGATTTTGAGCCTATTCCGAACACTTTAACTTAATTTCTAAAGAAAATCACTTATAACCTATTTATAAACCCTTAATCGTTGAACTACAAATTCTAATTTTTTCACTACAAATTACTACAAATTCCAACGAAGATTTTGAGCCTACTATGAACAAGATTGGTTTATTTTTAAAGAAAATGACTTTAAACCTTTATTTAACCATTTAACCTTGAACTACAAATTATAATCTTTTCACTACAAATTACTACAAAGCAAAACGCATCCAAAACGCCTTACTAGAAGTTTCTACGATAAAGTGGGGTGCCAGGTTCACGCAGCTGCATTTTTGTGTGAAAAACTATAAAAGAGAAGAATTAATGAATTAATAATTAGTCTTCATCATACATTGGTCATGTGCGATACGATAACCTGAACATTAACTGGCAATTCATCAACTCTTGAGGCACAATATTTTCCATCAATTCAATTATCAAAAGATAAAAGCTATTCACTAGCACTTATTTCATTTCTGTCATTCAATTCAATACCGAATATTGATGTTGACAATAACAAAATTACATGTTTTGGTCCTGAGAAAAATACTGTAATTACAATACCAATTGGCAGTTATGAAATTGATGATCTTGCTGCAGGATTAGAGACACAAAAAATTAAGTTAAAATATAATAAAAATACTCTACATTCGTGTATTGAAAGTGAAAGGACCATTGATTTTACATGTGCTGGATCACCATCAAGTTTACTTGGATTTAAAGCAAGACGATTGGAAGCTGGGCAAATATATGTGTCTGATTTACCAGTGAATATTATAAAAGTAAATACAATTAGAATAGAGTGTAATATTACAACTGGTGCTTATGTTAATGATAAAAAAGTTCATACAATACATAACTTTTTCCCTGCTGTACCAGCTGGCTATAAAATAATTGAATCACCAGCAAATCCAATTTATTTGCCAATAACTGGAAAGACAATTGATTATCTACAATTAAAAATTGTAGATCAAAACGATAAACCAATTAATTTTCGAGGTGAGACAATTACAATAACACTACATGTAAAAAGCAAGTAATGGGTATTGCTTTTAATTCGCGTGCTATAAAACGAGGATTTGGATATAAAAGCATCCCATTATGGAAACAACCAGTCAGTCTGAATCAAGCATTCAAGAGGTTAACACCACAGAATATAATTTATCTAAAAAGTCTAGGACTCAAAGTAAAAAATTCTGGACTTGGAATTTCACTTGGTTCAACATAACTTGTCTGAATTGTTTTACACATCAACATGATTGATGAGAATATACTTGATATCAACGCACCAGTCCAATTCAATGATGATATAACCAACTATGAGTATCATAGTCATCAAGCATTTGGATCATCAAGCTTCAATAATAGTGATGAAATTAGAATAACTATACAAAATCAAGACTTGTTCATTCTACCATCAAAAAGTTACATACATATAAGTGGAAAATTGAGTGAAAAAAATGCTGCTACTGCACCAGAAGGTATTGAACTGGTTCACAATGCAATGTGTTTTTTGTTTGAGGAAATACGCTATGAATTAAATGGTGTTTTAGTTGATAAATCAAAAAATGTTGGTATTACATCAACAATTAAAAATTATTTGTCATTAAATTCGAAAATGAATTATGAAAATGCTGGATGGTTAAATTATAAAAGTGAACATAAACTAACAAATGAGGCTGGATATTTTGATATATGTTTGCCACTAAAAATGCTACTAGGCTTTGCTGAAGATTATCAAAAAATCATCGTCAATGCTAAGCATGAAATTATTATGATACGTTCTCGCTCTGATAAAAATGTTATTGTTAGAAATGATAATACAGTCCTAGCAGAAGTTGATTTTGATTTAAAAATTACAAAAATCGAATGGCTTGTACCATATGTAAGTCTTTCTAATAAAAACAAAATGGAAATGATGAAGTACATACAAAAAGATCCAGTTATTTCAATTGGATTTAGAAGCTGGGATTTGTATGAATATCCAATATTACCAACAACAAATCATCACATTTGGACAGTGAAGACATCAACACAATTAGAAAAACCTCGTTATGTGATTCTTGCATTTCAAACAAATAGAAAAAATGTATGGAACTCGAATATTACAGATTTTGATCATTGTAATATAACAAATGTCAAATTATTTCTTAATTCACAAATTTTTCCATATGGAAATTTAAATCTTGATATTGAAAAAAATCAATTTTCTCTTTTATATGACATGTATGCAAATTTCGGAGAGTCTTACTATGAAACAAAGCTTGATTTGTTAACAAAAGACTTTTTTATCAACCGAACTCCATTTATTGTAATTGATTGTAGCAAGCAGAATGAACTACTAAAAACTGGTGCTGTTGATGTGCGTCTAGAATTTGAATCGAAAGGGAATTTTCCAGCAAATACATCTGCATATTGCTTGATACTACATGATAATATAATCCAGTACAAACCAATAAGTGGCATAGTACATAAACTAACATAAAATTAAATTTTAATAAGTAGACATTTAAATAGAAAATGTTAATTTCAGTGCTAGACAATAATAATAATAACAATGTAAAAAAATATTAAGGTTTATTCAATAAAATTAAAAAAACTTGAATTTCTTTGTTTTTGTTTCTTTATTTATGATTTCATTACTTCATCATCGAAATTACAGTCATTTATTACACAGTTATCATCAAATATTATATCTCGATTGTCCACACCATTACATGCCATAATTAAGGTGCCTTTTTTTACAGCTTCTTGCAGTTCAGAAAATTCCTTCTCGTCTGCATTGAAAAGATCTGCAAATCTTTTGGGCAGGTACAGGTAGAAGCTGTTGTCGATTTCCACTGTTGCTGCACCACCAAATTTTCCTCCAACAAATTTCTGCAGTTTGGTCACCTTGTAGACAACATTTTTTTTCAAATCTTTCAATGATTTGCGGTGTTTTGCTTTTTGGAGTTGTCTTGTTTTTGTAAATGCCATTTTGCTCATCTAAAACATTAAAAGATAAAACAAATTTCATAAGTATCGATATTATTTTTACATCTTGTTATTATAAAAAAAAAAAATTGTCATTCTTCAAATTTAAATAAATATATTAAATAAAATAACTTACGTATTGGACCGTGAAGAAACTTTTAACTTTAAAGTTGGATTTGTCTTGTTCTTGTGTTATTCGATCAAAAAACTGATGCTGATAGATTTTAAAACTGCAGTTTATATACTATTGCAAATTTTCTCCCACCAAATTATACATTTTCTATTGGTGCAGATATTTTTTAACGTTTCTAAATGGTTAAAAAATGTTTAGTGGGTGTGAGTTAAAAATCTAAAAAATTCTTTGATGTTTTGAAAATGTGGGGGAATACCTAGAAGTTTAAAATTTATTTTGTAGTGAAAACTTGGTTTTCTTTAAAAATTTCAACTGGGGTAGGCATAAATTTAAATGAGTCAAGAAATCTTAAATGTATACAAGTATATTCGGAAGCATTTGGTTTTTCATATCTAACTTCTCTAGTGAAGGATACGTATTTTTCTTTATTTATTGGTGAAAGTTTTATTGAACCTTCAAACTGATTAGCCAATGATTCAATAATAAAAAAACTATCAGAACCACTTAAGTTATGGAAAAAAAATGGTATTACATGACTATTTTGATATTGTAAATTACAATTTGAGTGTGCTAAGCTTGGAATGCGACCAGTAATATGACAATGATCTCTTGTTATCAAGTCTTCATTTAACAATGGTTTTTCAGATATATGACATTTTTTTGATAAACGAAGATTCATTTCTTGTTGAAGAGTTAATTTTTCCATCAAAACCGGATTATTTAAAATATCATTCACTTGTTTTGTTAAACCACTCTATACATTTTTAACTACGATTAAATACAAATTTAGATATTGAATTATCATATGTACAATGTAAATAATATCCAACACTATATGGTATATGTAAATCTTTTTCATTAGCCTCTGGTTGAAGTATACATTCTAAATTAGCATAGATTGAGACGGGTGCTGGTTCTTTAAATTTATAATCTTTAAATTTTAAAATATTATCTTCTTGATCTGGCATTATCATTCTGGCAGTATTTTGGTTTAAACAATCATCGGAATGATTTTCATAAGATTTTTGATTTTTAAAATGACATGAACATCGATCACACAACCATAATTTATGCCTATTTTTTGATACTTGTGAACTTACTAATCTTGATAAAATGCAAATCAAAGCAAAATGGAGAACTGCTTGGAATTTTTCTTTTTCGTTGTCAACATCACTTTCACAAATGTCACTAAAATTATTGTCATCATTATCACTATCACCATCATAATTATTATCATCAACACAATCATCAATAAAATTGTTATTATTACTAGTGTTATACGTATTATTTTTTTTTTATTAACAGCTTCTTGATTTAAAATTAATAGATGCCCAGGTAGAAATCGAATGTGCTTAAGACGTCCGGTAGACGTCTTTTTTTGACGTTGGATGTATTACAGACATCAGTTTTGGACGTCTCAATGACATCAAAATGTTACGCCGATAGACGTCATATAGATGTCTGGTTAGAATAGAGTGCCCTCTATTTCTCTGAACTGAGGCATTAATAAAAAAAGAAAAGGGGTTCTCAAAATTATGGTTTGCTTCAAGTACTCGTATAATAATTGTTTAAAAAAATTATTTGAGCAATTTCATTTGTTTTTTAACAAATAGACAATTAAAAATACATTTGAAATTATTAATTAATAATTTTTAAGTAACAAATGGCTACGAAAAAAGATGTATTTGCAAAAAGATAAATAATTGGGAAATAATATGTTTAAAAATTATTTATGCAATTGCATTCGTTTTTTATATCAAATAGACAATAAAAAATGTATATTTAGTAATAAATTAATAATTTTTAAGTCAACAAATGGCTAAGAAAAAAGATGTATTTGCAAAAAAGACGAGTCATTGGATAATAATTGTTTAAAAAATTATTTAAGCAATAATATTTGTTTTTTCAACCAAAAGACAATTAGAAATATATTTTCAATAAACAATTAATAATTTTTAAGTGAACAAGTTGCTAAAGAAAAAGATGTAATTGGAAAAAAGACAAGTACTCGTAGAATAATTGTTTAAAAAATAATTTATGCAATTACATCTGTCTTCATAGCCAGTAGACATTTAAAAATATGAATTAATAATTTTTAAGAATACAATTGGCTTAGAAAAAAGATGTATTTGCAAAAAAGACGAGTACTTGTAATAATTGTTTAAAAAATTATTTACGCAATTTCATTTGTTTTTTTAACCAATAGACAATTAAAAATATATTTTAAATAAATAATTAACAATTTTTAAGTGAACAAGTGGCGAAGGAAATAAATGCATTTGCAAAAAAGACAAGTATTTGTAAAATAATTGTTTTAAATCTATTTTATTGCAATTACATTTGTCCATATAGCTAACAGTCAAGTAAAAATGCAAATTAAATTATTAATTTTTTATTTTCTAATGAACAATATAGACTAAACGAAAAAAAGACAATTATTTATGGTATTACTTGTCTTTTTTGCAATTACATCTTTTTTCTTAGCCATTTGTTGACTTAAAAATTATTAATTTATTACTAAATATACATTTTTTATTGTCTATTTGATATAAAAAACAAATGAAATTGCTTAAATAATTTTTTTAAACAATTATTATACAAGTACTTGAAGCAAACCATAATTTTGAGAACCCCTTTTCTTTTTTTATTAATGCCTCAGTTTAGAGAAATAGAGGGCACTCTATTCTAACCAGACATCTATTTGACGTCTATAGGCGTAACATTTTGATGTCATTTAGACGTCCAAAACTGATGTCTGTAAGACATTCAATGTCCAGAATTGACACTATTTTCTACCTGGGTGGATTGTTTTTTTATCTGACTTAAATTGACTCAAATAAATAGGTACTATTTCTTTTTTTTTTCACTTTCTATCGCATAGATATTGATAGATAACTTATTAATTTTCTCGAATTTTGGTACATCTCTTAACGCAATCGGGAATCGAATGCCTTCATATTCTAGTATAGTTCTAAAGTCTGGATATGGACTTACACGTTCAGGGTTATTATTAGCTGGATGTAATGCTGCTGTTACTGACCATAAAAAACAATATTCATCATAATTGTGTATATTTATTACAGCACGTTTATTTTTTATAAATTGAGGCATTTCAATATATGTATTTAACCCTCCTCTAATCGGTTCATACAAATTTCTATTTATTGATAAATTAATTATTTCTTTCATTGTCCAACCTGAATCTCTTTCTTGAAATTCTTCCACCTTTACAAGAAGTTTGTCAATTATATTTTCATTAAACCAGTTGTTTAGATTAGTTGTTTGCAAAATTATATCATTTTTTGTTTTAAAAAATTTCGTTTCTTCAACAATTTCATTATTTTTCATAACTTGAAATTTACATGATAAAATGCAATTTACTTTTAAACTATTTTCTTTTTTAAATATATTTTTTATGCGAATAGTAGTCATTTCTTCAGAATCTTGTAAAAAATATCGTATATCGATGTGTTTTAAGTTTATAACTACAACAGTTCGCATGCGTTCTTGAAATATTGAGTCTACATCGACCCACTTTACTCTATCTTTTAATTTTCTATTATTGTTACCAATTCCAGTACCAGATTTTTTTTTATCTTTCATTTGTTCAAGTATTGATTGTAATTGTATTATTGTGGTTTGGATTTGAATTTTTTGACCATGAGATAAAGTCCATACTTTTAACAATTTTCTTAATAATTAAATATTTTTTTTCCCAAATTTAATCCATTCTTCAATTTTATTTCGTGTTTTAATCACTCTTCAAGCTTTTTCCATTATCTTTATTAACCGTTTACACTTGCTTGAATCCATTTTTTATCAATTAAAATTTTTTTAAAAACGATGCTTAACAGTCAATAGATTCATTACTAATGATTGAGATTAAGATTTGTTGTTAATATTACATTATTATAATTTTTTTCTCAGAATAAATTTTATGTCCATGAACATAAAAATATTTTTTTCAATTTTAATGATGCATAGAATTTTTGTAAACAAAGTGCTAACGGTTATAGTTTATTTATTCAAAAATTATTATAGTTTTAATACTTTCATGAAACATTTTTGGTTAACTTGAAATAAAATAATTAGTCACATTATTTATATTTGAAAAAATGAAAAATTATTTATATTTCATAAGAAATAAAAACTTATTGCCTTTGTGATTGACCGTGACATAATTTTTCTAAATAAAAAATTTAATTTATAACTTAAAAAAAAGAATATTGTAAATGTTATAAATATTATTTTATTTTATCGTCATGAAGTGAGAAAAACATTTTTTTAAACAAAGAACAAATTTAAACAAGTCAATAAAATGAATTTCTCAGCCGGATATTATAAATGGAAAAAAGTACTCGTTTGAAAAAAATGGCCGTCTTTTTTGAGCCTACCCCAAGCGGGGGTGGATCTCTAAGCAGTTTAATGGCGCTCAGAGGGGCAGTTCTCTCCGCCGTTTAGGGGTGCTCTACTGGTGCTCTAGCGGGGGCGGTCCTCTTAGCTAGTCCAAGGGTGTCACCAAACGGGCCCAATAGTATATCTTTTAGGAAAACTATTTTCTAACTCGAGTGAGCGAAACATTCTACCTTCTTTATATTACCTTGGTACTGGAACGCAGTTTTATTTTTTATTTATTAATAATAATTGTTGTTCGAATATTTTTATCGTCTGCGTTCGACTTAATTTGAGATAATAAATTATTTTTTATATCATGAGTAATAAAAAATTAAAGCTCTATGAATTTAAATAATGAAAAATTTTTTTATTTGTGTATAAAATTTGAATATTTAATTTTTTATTTTTTAAAATAAACAAAATCAAATTAGATTTATAATCTAAGAAAAAAAATATCGAGTTATTTCTATAAACAATTTAAAGTAAAAATTCATTTACCCCTTATCCTCCATGTCCTAAAACTTTACTTATGATTTTGTATAAAAGGCTAATTATTTTGGTAAAATGTACTAGTCTTAAAAAAATTTTTAACAATTAATATCCGTGCAAACTCAACTCAACTTAAATCAACTTAAGGTAATTATGCTTTGTCATTAAAACTGTTCAAAAAATTTTTTTATTCAATTTTATAAAAAGTAGTTTTTTTAATAATTTTATATATCATAAATTTTATTTACAGAAAATGGATCGCTTTGCTGCATTAAATGAAGTTGCCAAACATGATGGTCGCAGAAATCAATCAACTCTAATTAAAATAAAAGATCTCGAGTAAAATAAACAATATTCACTCAGCGGTTTAAGAAATGTAACAACCAAGTATGGAGCCAGCATAATTGCTAAAGTTGACGATAATTTAGAATTTTTCCTACCAAAAAGGATTGTTGATGTTCTTTTAAACAATCTTCCAGATTATAAGTCTTTCAACAGAGATATCGGAAGAAGACGTGTTAAATTTTCATACACAGGCGGATTAAATGAATGCAAATTTATTTACGTTTAAAAAAACAACTGATTATCAAATATATAAAAAATAAAGAAATATCGAAAAAACTTTGTAAGTTCGAAAAATACATTGAATAAATGAAAAAATAATACATTAAACAATTTTGTTGTCTTTACTTATTTATTTTTCACTTCTTATTAATATAACACACAAACAATTATTAAATAAAATCACTTTTTAGCACACACAAAATCCTTTAACCAAAATGGGGCACTCGTTATGCGTTTAGATTTTCCTGAAATATAAAAATTATTTTTATATATTATAAAAGATATAAATCTTCTAATATTATTATTATTTATTTGTTTCGATACTCACTTGGACATTTTAACTCTCCTTTTATCTTATTAATTTTTACATCTTCAACATCACGCTTTCTTTTTAAACTTTTCTGTCTTCTTTTTTGTTCTTTTTTTATTTCTTCTGGTTTCTCAATTTGACGTAACGTTTCTCGCATTTTTAGTGTTTGTCTCATTAAACTTGAAGTTTGTCTATTGTCTTCATATTTTTCAGCAATAATTTGTATCTTAAATATAAAAATCAATAATTGAAAAAAATCTTATTAAATAGTAATATTCAATATATTAAAAATGATGAAAACTTACAGCATTCATCAAACTCTTTCTGGAGTAATCAAATTTACTGTCTTTCCTAAAGGTGTGAATCACTCTACGAACCACATTTAAATGCATTTGGAGTATTTGACGCTAAAATATAAAATAATAATGATTTATAATTGTCACACATTTTTTAAAAGAATGAAAATTATTTAATAACACTCACTTGGTGCTCTATAAATTTAATTTCATCATCTATATCTACATAAAATTTACACTGCAACTCTTCATTTTTAATTATTTTCAAGATCTCACAAGCTTACCGCAAATTTTGTTCTGTATATTGAGCTTGTATTTCCCGACACTAGAAAAATAAATTATACAAAATAAAATATAGTAACTCAATATTTCCAAAGAACGAGCCAAGAAAAAATTAATGAATACTTCCTTTTTCAAACAGTTTTTTTTTACTAATTGGCAAAAAAACAATTTCATTAGCAGTATTTTTATTTTGATATAACTCTAAGACTTTTTCAATAGCGGTCATGGTATTCAGTAATTCCAAACTCTAGAATAGATATAATAAATAATTAAAATCACTTAAACAACAAAAACACATTCCGTTTTGCACAGTAATAAAACAATAATTGAATTATTAATACTCATTATACTTACTTCTCTATTTAATTTTCGTATTTCACTTATTAATTGAACCATTTTTTTTTCTTTTTTCTTTGACTGTCACCAACAAACCGTTTTGAATAAACTGAGGGTGTCATTGAGTTAAATATTTTTGAAACCTTCAAAAAAAAATATACTTTTTTTATTTCAATGAAAAAAATGAAAAAGAAAATATTTTTCTATTGGGATTGACAAAGAAAAATTTTTTTAAAACGAATAATTATTATGCATATAGCATATATAGAGTCTAATGCACTTGTTTATTTAAGAAGTAATAAAAATTTGACTCTGCCCTAGCAGCAAGCAGTGCTAGACAGAGAAAAAATAAAAAATAAAATAGTCAACTTTATTTTTTCCTCAGATTTAATTTTATGGGTCATCAAAAAAAAAAAAAAATATATATATATATATATATATAAAATATATATTTTAAATGTATATATATGGACCCACAATTAAATTCTTTGTTAAAAGAAAAAAGTCAAATTGTGAAAACACTATATACGTTATACAACACGTGGTCTGCTGGGCCCTGGGCCCGACCCCCCATCTCAATACCCTTCCTTCTTCCCTCACTGTCATCTCTCCTACACATCACTTTTACTACCCCTAAAACATCCCTTAACTCTTTTTTATTTTTTTTAACCCTTAATTAATTTATTATTTAAGGGATGAAAAATAATCGGCCCTATTTCCCTACTTATATCTACTGGTTGTACCATGAATTTATTATATGATCGTCGATCTTGTTGTCAAACTCGTTTGAGTCGTCTTAAATTTCTGGATTCTTCTTCTTCTTCAATAGTCTTTTATGATGCGCAGGTATTTTAAAAAATTATATGTGCATAAAATCTCTAATTTTTACAATTTTCTAAGCAAACTTATACCGCTAACATGGAGTAAAAATAATTTGAAATTTTTTAATAACCCCCAACTTAAAAATTTATAGCAAAATGCATATATGTAATACTACTATATTGCTAACGTTCACAATAAGTGGTTTTCTCGGCAAGGCAAGAGTACGTCCGATATTCTCTTCTCTCTCTTTCTTGGCCAAAAAACAACGCGCGCAACTCAGATAGTGGGGCATTCGGAGTGATTCGAACGACCCTCCCACTATTGCAGTGTTTATTTCAAGAATTTCTAATATATTAAATTAGTTTATGTACAATGGTAATTGGAAAATTAAAATAGAATACATAAATTATAAAATAATCTCCACTGAGATTACAGGAAAAAAATTCTTAAATTCTTATTGATTAGAAAATAAAATTAATTTAGTATATTTAGAATGAATGTAGTTGGGTTTTTTAGATAACTGTTTGGCTATATCGAATAATTTAATATTCAGATATAAATCAATAATGTAATAAATTAATTGCCTACGATGATTATCAATAAAATCTTGAGTTGAAATATGTTCGTTCATGATTGTATTATCGAATGAAAAACCTGTCCGCTGAAGAATTTTAATTGCTAAAATTTTTTTAATATTATTTTTCAAAATATTACATTTGTTTTCACGTATTATGCTTTCAGAGAGCTTACAAATCAAACGAACATCTTCAGATGCGTTTATAAAAGGGCCTCTATTTTTTAATTGGGATAATGACGGCATTTTTCCTCCAACTAATTGCTTTTGACAAATTTCACAATCAATAACCGACTTAACAAGTTTGTACGATACATAGCCAGCAATATGAAGGACAGTTTCTTCAACAAACGGTGATAACTGAGTTTGTCGTAAAATATAGTCATGATCAAATTCAATATCAGATAGTAACTCATCATAATCTCCAAGGGGGTAATTGGTATGCTCTTTCCTTGATGAAACATGTAAAATACTGACATTATTGAAAATACAATTACCATTTTCAAACTCTTTCAACTCATGCCTCACTAATAAACGTTTATAAGCAGTTTTAAATTGCTGAGCATTTGGATTATTATTAAATCCACCACGACCTCTTATTGCTGAAAAAAATGTTTCAATATAATCTTGCGAGAGCTTAAATGTTAACAAATAAGACAAGTTTAAAGCCTTTAATTTTTCAAACAGTGGGAAAATATTAATCAAATCAATAATAAGACCTAAAAAACCTGTTTTCCTTCTTGACTTTAAAATAGGATTACCAGATTTATCAGTTAATCTTTCAATATATTTTATAAAAAATTCAGCATGTTTTTTTAACCTACTATAATTCTCGTCGTTTAAAGGGCAATCAAATTCTTGTTTAGAAAAAAGATTTTTGCAGTTAAGCATGTCAGCAATATCATTGAAATTTTGACAAAAAATTGCTGTAGCGATGCAGTTTTTAAATCTTGCTCGAATCAATGGATCTCGATGATTTCGTACATGAAGTAAAGCTTTGCTCACACTAGAACTGAGTGTTTGCATAGCCAACTTTACATTCATTTTATTATTTACGTAATTTATATGTTTTTCTCTTAATTTATTAGCAGCTCTCATTTTTTGTTCACATTGTACCTCATGTAAATGTTTGATAAATAACCAACTAATTGTGTCTCCATTTACCGTCTTCAGAATTTTCTTCTCAGCTAATGTATTTCGAATTAATTTTATATGGTGGCATAAATCGCTGATAACATAACATGGTTCTTTTGTTACTGCATGTTCAAAATAAGGTTGGAAGTATTTTGTACCATAATCAAAGTTAGCTCCGAGTTCTTCGCACATAGAATAATTAGTTGAGGCTCCATCAAAAGTAACAGAAAAAACATTGCATTCATGTTCATGTAATAGTTCTAATGCGGTTTGTAGTAAGCTTGATCGATTAACACCACTTATCCCATTTACTAGAAAATAACAATGGAAAATGGGAATTTTCCAATTTTCAGTCATAGATACAGCCATAAAAACTGATGCACTTTTTACAAGTTCTGGATCACCTTCTTCACTAGTATGTTAAACGTGCAGGCCTTCTAAATTTCCAAAATCAATACCCCCTGTAAACTGACCAGAATATTTATGAAAATTTACTTCTTCTTTTATAGATATTTCATCAACAACTACATTAACTACTACTGGTTTTTTGGCTGCTCGTAATTCAAGAGTAGCCAGAGCTTCTTCTGTAAAGCGAGGTGATCCGTCAACAACCTTATACCATTTCCTATTCGTTGATGAATGTGGTAGTTTATTATTAAATACTTTTCGAACGTATTCGTAAGATTTTGGAGAATAAAAATGCAATGTTAAGGCAAAGCTTCGAATCTTATCAGTGTATCCTTTCTTGTTTTGTGTCAATAAATTAGTAATAAAATTTTTTACGTCATCTGTCATTAAACGCTGAAGAAAAAAAATATTTTAGTGTATACAAAATAATATATTTAGTTTATTTTAATTATTGTTTATTAACATTCAATTGTTTTACAATTTAATTTTATATCTTTATGTATGATCATATTGATACTTGTAGAGATTGAAGACAACTAAATAAATATATTTAATTAATTATTTCATTATTTACAATTGTTTTTCTAAAGTGAAATCCACTAATATTTTTTAGTATACAATTTTTTTGTATTTAATTTTTTTTTTAAATGGAAACCGTGCATTATTATTGTAAAAGCTAATATTTTTATAATACTAGCTTATTAACTGTTATGTAGGATAATTTTAACTTTTATTGTGTTACACCAAAAAGTCAGTAGTTGTCTTTAATGTCTTATTAATTCGAAATTTAAAATTAATTTACCATCATTAATAACTCCATTTGTCTTGAAATTAAATTTTGATTTTTTAAATGAGCTATCAGTTCTTTATAACATTTCACTTTTGCTTTGTAATAGCTGTTTTCTTTGCTAAGTGATCTAATTTTAAGAGACTGGTGTTCATTTTCTTTTTTTATCATCTCAGCAGCTCGACGTGTTCTTTTTGGAGTACTAAAGTCTGATTCTGATTTATCTGGTATACATATGAAGAATAAAAAAAAAGTAATACAATATTTATAAATATTAACTTACTTATGGAATGTTAAATCCTTGTTTTTTCTTGAATTTTTACAACATAAATAACATGTCTGTTGTCCCATAATTTACTATAATTATTTATAATAACTGAAAAAATGTATTGTTTATATTAACATCAAAATATATTTCGATACAACGTAACCATTATTTATTTGACAGGACATATATAATAAAGGTTAATTGTGTACGTGATCTTCCGAATCACTCCGAATGCCCCACTATCTGAGTTGCGTGCGTTGTTTTTTGGCTAAGAAAGAGAGAAAAGAGAATATCGGACGTACTCTTGCCTGGCCAACAAATATAATTCTTGTTAGCAATATAGTAGTATTACCTATATGGCAAAATGTATTTTCATGTCTGTTTATTATTTCCTTAACTGATTGTTTTCCTCATCCGCAAAAACTTTAAAAAAATAATAATATATGAATTAAATTTTGTCAAATTGTTAGCAACGGGTAACGAAGAAACCGGACGTGCTATCCAATTACAATATGGCGACTCATTGATCTAATCACGAGACTTAGTCAAGGGACCAGTGAGGAGAATAAACCCACATAAAAATACACGTATTACTATATAAAACTGTGATCAATACAATTTATTTTAATTTCTATGTGATATTTTTAAGTGAGAGTGAGGTTTATCAATTCAAAATATTTGAATCAATCATAAGTAGGGTGTATGTGAGGATTCTGGATCGCGACCCCCGCTGTGCCGCGGGGGGGGGGTCTTTAATTCGTGGTCTTATCCGAGGTGTAATCCGCGGGTCAGCGGGGAGTCGCGGGGAGGGGAGGGGGTCATTTCGTGGTTTTACTCGAGGTGTCATTCTCGGGTGGGAGGGGGAGGGGGTTGCTATTATTGTTATTATCCATCCGCCATTTTGAAATTTTAAATTCCGCCATCTTTAATTTTGAATACTTATACTGCCATCTTCATTTTTTAAATGTTACTACTACCATATTTTTCTAACTTTGAAAAAAAAATTGAACGAGATTCGAACCCGGGTCTCCACCGTGAAAGTCCAATGTGCTACCTACTCAACTGTTGAAGCTCAGCGCTACTTTATCAATATATTTGATCATTATATTGACAATTAATGATTTCCTTAGTGTGACAAAAGAGAAAAAAATTTGTTTCAATGGTGTTTTGAACTATGAATTATGATATTAACATTCAAGAACCTTTTTAAGTTACACCATTGAAACAAATTCCGAAAGTATTATGCTACAATGAAAAGATATTATATTTAAAATAAACCTTCGATAGCTCAGTTGGTAGAGCAATGGACTGTAATTGGTTCGATTTATTAAAAGAGTTATCCATTGGTCGCTGGTTCGAACCCGGCTCGAAGGATATTTTTTTTTTTAATCGAATTTATTATTTCCTAAAAAACGTCATTACCGATGGATGTTAATTTGATATTAAAGTTCAACTTTTGTAAACCATTGCGCTAGTAGTTTTTCGAAAAGTGCGGATGATTCAATTTAAGTGGACCCATCATCAAAATTTTTAGTTAATTTCACAAGAGTTTAGTGAGAAAACATCTCATATAAAAAGTTTAAAAAAAAAATGTCAGCATTTATTGATTTTCAAGGTTTTCAAGAAAAGCAAGGTTTATTCGTATTAAAAGAATTAGCTATTGAACCATTAAGTTCTAAAATGAAACCAAAAGCAATAATATTCAAACCACCATGTGATAGAGCATCATTAAGTGAAAAATATCAAGAAACAGTATCTAATTGTGAAATATATCATCATGGAATATCATGGGAAAATGGCACTGAAGAATACACTAATCTCACAAATATCATTAGTGAAGAGATTATTGGAAAATTTCATTATTTGTTCGTTAAAGAAGAAGATAAAAAAAAGTGGCTAACTCTTATACTTTCTCACAATTTACCAACAGTTTTCAACTTGGAGGGTTTAGGATGTCCGGATATAAAAATACTTGAATCTAATCATCCAGCTATAAAACATGAATCAGTGCATATTATAATGTTCAGTTGAAAATGCACAAAGATATGAATTATGGTAGAGCAAGACTTTTTCAATGAGAGCCAGTTTATATAAGTCCATAGCGCATTTTTGTGCTGTAACAAATATAAGTGATTTAGCTGAAGCAGAAATTACAACACTTCCATTACCAATAATTATAAAATTTGCATCGCATCAAATTGATGAAATCTGGGAGAAATTATCGGAAGAACAGCAGATAAATCCTTCGATTTTTGGATTAAGAAAATGCAAACACCCTTTGCAAAGTAACTCAAATAAAGATACCGATGAATGTGGTCTATTTCTTCATGTTGCTATAAAAGATTGTTTAAAATGTAAAGGAATAAATAATGAACAGTTTTGTTAATTTAAGATAAATAAATTAATAAATAAATAAATACATTTAAAATAATAAAAATTCTTCTTCTTAATTTTTTTAATGTAATATAGTAAATAAGTTGAACCTATGTAAATTTCCATAAATTCTATATTTTAAGAGAAGATAAAACATGATGAAACAGGTTAAAACTAGTTTCAACTTTGGAATGTATTCTGAGAAAAACTTTCTCTTCATCAGGAGATTTTTCAATAATTTCTTTTATGAATAAAAATACAATAGGAATCAATCTTTTTAGAACATGTTTAGACTTGAATAGATTATTTTTCTTTTGTTATATTTTTTTTACAAAAGAATATTTGTTCAAACAGTAGGGAACAAATTTTGAGAATTAAAAAATATTAAAATCCTAACCTAACCAACCACAGTGTTTCCTTCCTATTTGTATAGCTACTCAACCAATGAACAATCGGTTGGTAGGATCAACATAATAGTGGGGAAGAATGTTTTAGTATATAGACCAGTGTTTTCCAAGTCTATCATCAAAAAAGTTTTCTTTAAAAAGACTGAAGGAGCCCTTTAGCAGTGAAACTAAGAATCTTCCTTATCAAATTAATAAGTAAAGTTAACGATGTCAACTAGTAATCTTCTCTTAGCACACACAACTGGACTTAACGAATCACAAACAAAGATCTCAAATGTTGGATTCGGAAAAGATAATGATATAACTATTTAAATTTGTGATAATATTTCAGAAAAAGAAGTTTTATTCCTAATAGATACATGGAAAATTTTATATATATAATTCACTAATGTTCTCCCTTCCACTTTTTACTGCTGCTCAACCAATGAAAAATCAATTGGTAGGAGTAACATAATAGTGGGGGAAGAATTTTTTAGTATAAAGACTGTTGTTTCCAAGTCTATCATCATCAAAAAAAAAATTTTCCAAAGCTAAACGAGCTCCTCAGCAGTGAAACTAAAAATCAACCAACAAATCAAGTAAGTTTTATTCAATTCTTCAAAAAAATTATTGATTTTATATTCGAAATATTTGAACATTATTGAACATTACTACATTTTTTTGTTCAGGAATAAAATGGGTTTTCCTAAAGCAAAATTACTTTCCAAAGGCAAACAACGTAGATCTTTGAATGATTTGCAAAATAATACAGTTTACCACATAACAAAAGTTAGAAAATTTATTGGATCAAAGTTTGGTGCAGCACTAACAGCTGAAATTGATGGACAATACTATGTATATTTACCAAAAAAATATGCTGAACATTTCAACAGTGATGAACAAGAATTCAAAGAGTTGGATGAAGCAGCTGAAAAAGGAGTTTTAACTATTGTTTGTACTGGTGAAAATAATAGACAAGAAATACAATTAGAAGATACTGTAATAAATTACGATGATATTAATATTATGGAATAAGAAATTAAACCTTAAAACTAATTTATAATGAAAAAAAATTTATCTGTATATAAATGGAGAAATAAAAAATCAAAAACTGAATTTAAAGTGTTTATGTTATTTATTTTTTTAAAAAAAACCGTATTTTTATTTTTAATTTACATTTTATTCAAGTCAACTTATGTACTAAACCGCTTATTGGTCTATACTCAATTATTTTATCATGTAAAATTAAGCAAAATGCAGTCGTTCCTCGAGGAAAGTTATCTTTTGATTCAAATTCTAAACGTACATCAACAGCACCAGTCTTTAAAAACTCATTTTGTTTACTACAATCAATCACAATTAATGGTGCTTTTGTAATAAAAGTTGCCTTTGGCATTAAATCTATCTTTGAGCCATAGTAAGACTCAGCAAAATTAGCGTACATATCATATAATATAGAAAATTGATTTTTTTCAATATCAAGATTTAAATTTCCATAAGGGAAAATCTGTGAATTTAGATATAGCTTAACATTTGTTATTTTACAATGATCAAAATATGTTATATCTTTATCCCAATCAGTTTTTCTATCTGTTTGAAAACCAAGAATAACATAACGTGGCTTTTCCAGTTGAGTCGCAGTTTTTACAGTCCATATATGATGTGTAGTTGTCGGCAGCAATGGGTATTCATATAAATCCCAACTTCTAAATCCCATAGAGAT
>WSYQ01001630.1:0-34966 GCA_011426435.1 Lysiphlebus fabarum
ATTATTTACTGGTTAAAAAAAATACTTAAATTGTACTTTTTTTTTTTTTTTTTTTGACATTATTATGTCCTAAAATTAATAGTATGTAATTGAAAACAGATGTGATATGCGTGAGCAAAGGTTGAGTTATACTATGCAGTATGTTAGTGATATTCATAAGGTGAAAACACTTAGACAAATAAATATATTATCAATTAATATCAAGTCAAGAATGTTACCACCAATGTTTCGAATATCATTAATTTGACTGAGATTATTACTATTTATTAATAACGAGAGTTGTGATATAATTTGAAATTTACTATTTTTATTACCTACAATTTTGTCATTGACAACAAAAAAGTTAGGTAGATTAAAGTCACCAATGATCATTACCTTAACTTTAGAGGATGATATGTAATTATTAATATTTTTGAATAAAGTATTTATTAGTTTAGGCTTCAGGCTAATAACATCAGGAGGTATATATAAAACCAGCATATCAAGTTTGTATCGTCTAAAGTTAATGTAAATCCCAAGTACCTCAGTTTCTTTCACTATCAACTTTATTAACATCAATCGCACAGAGTACACCTCCACCAGGCGATTTATAATTATCACAACTGTCTACCATAAATACAACATATATAAATATATCATGATTTAATAGCAGTGAGTTACTGTATATATCATTAACTTTATTTTTTATGCTTCTAGTGTTTTGATAAAAAATAGTGTTTTAGTGTTTAAATTACTATAATTGATAAATCTATTATTGAATAAAGTATTAGGATGATCATTTGTTACCGAATATGAAGATGAACCAGATGATGATGAGGTATATACAGTTGTTGTGTGTGAGGTTATGTTGTTGTTGTTGTTTGGTTTACATTGTTCAGAACAATCTTGAAATTGCCGTTTAAAAAACGGACTTTTGCATCTTGAATGTTGTCTTGTTGAATTTGCTGGAACAAATGGCGACGTTGTTGAAGTTGTTGTGGAGTAAAATCAGTTGTTATATATAATTTAGACATCCAGCCAGTTAATTTGTTATTCTTTTTTAGTTCTACAAATTTTTGTATAAATAAATCTTTATGATATAAATTATGAAATTTAATTTTGGTTATACGTGGCTTTGTTAGAGTGCTTACATAAGGATGAATTCTAAATGAATTAAATTTAATGTTAACTGTAGGATATAGATTAACATTGCTGCCATTATTGTTATTATTATTATTATTATTATTACTGTATTAGACATAGTTGATAAGTGAATCAACCCTAGCTCGATCTGCAATTATTCTGTCCTTTGTAATTGTACCAGTATCAGATGGTGCTTCAGGTATATTATATACAACAATGTTATTTATTCTGTTAATTATATCACAGTTGTTGTTGATCTTTTGTTTTAGTTCTTGTAATTTCTCAGCATTACCGTTATTGATAATATCAATATTGTTAATTTTATCAGAATTTTGTTTTACTTGTATTTTGACTTGATTATTTTTCTTATCGACAGATATGAATTTATCTTTAACAGATAAAGTTAGTTGCTTAACATGTGAAGCATCAGATATTATTATTAATATTATTTTTCTCATTATTATTTTGTGACAAGTAAAATATATTTATTAGTATTAATATATTATTATTATTAATGTTATTTCATTTATATAATTAATATTAATATTGATATTATTATTAATATTGAAAACTCAATCTTATTTCATCTTTATTTGATCTGATTAGATCTGATCTTATCTCTGTAAAATGCCGAATAACAAAAGAAGTTTCATTTCCCCGCGCGTACTAGTAACACACACACTTTTTCTAAATATTGAAACTCAAGTAATATATTATATCTTTCAATTATGTTTACCTTGCTATTTATATTTTTACTAATATTATTATTATTATTAAAAATTCTATGTATATAATTAATATTATTATTGATTTTATCACATCATATTTATATTTTTCAATTAAATTTATATTTGTATTGAAATAAACACTCACATTATCATCAATATTTCTATTTTTATTATATCTATTATCAATATTATTGTATTTATATAATTGAAATTATTATTGATGATATTATTAATATTAATATTAATGTTATTATTAATATTAGAAATCATATAATATTTATGATTTTCAATCATATTTATGTTTTAATTGATACAATTACTAATATTATAATTAATATTGATGTTATCATTATTATTCATATTCATTCAACATTTAATTTAATTATTATCAAAATTTAACAAGGTAAAAAACTGCCAAATTCTACAACTGATAAAGCAAGTTTTCAATTATGGTCAAAAAAAAAATATACTATTTAATCGACAAGCGACTTGTAAGGATTTATTGAAAATATTCTCTGAGTTTCTCATTTAGCATCCACAAGTTAAGGATTATGTGGTGGATAAAATTATAAATGATACAAAAAATTACCGTATCCTTCGTTCATCTTCGTATCATTCTCTCTATATTCCCATTAAACTCGTTTGGGGGCTTGTAAAGCGATATTACGATTCAAATATGGGTGAAAATAATGACTATCCTGAAGTTGCAGAAAGAAAATGCTTTCAGGAAAGTTTGGCTACAGTTACTCCTGAAGTTTGGAAAAATTGTCGTGATTTAATAGAGAATAGAATAAAAGAAGATTATCAACGTGAGGTTATTGATGCGAGTGTTGATCTAAATTTTTATGAAAATCTGTGAAAAAAAAATGAATATAACAATTATTATGATAATGATGAAAATGATGACATAGATTTTTAAGAAGATAACAAAATTAGTTACATAATTAGTCTCAAAAATCATCCATATCTTGATGTAGGTTTAAGAGGAACGTTCTCTTATCTTGAATCATCTGTGAGAACTGTATTCGAAAGCCGTTATTCATACATATGTTGATTTGAATCTTTCCTATTATAAAAAGGAGAATGAAGCCTCCCTTCCAGACATTTGATTGGCTGTTATTAAACATTGTAAACAAAATAAAAAATCAATAAATTAAACAAAAAATAATTCATTTATTTATCCGTTGCTATGAAAATTTATTTATTTATTTCTTCTGTTTACTCGTTGTTATGTGTATTAATTTGTTTAAAAAATTGTAAAAATTTAGTTCATAGAAGTGATTCATAAAAGTGTCATTAAAAATAAAAAATAATATATAATATATGTATCAACTTGAATTGACGTGAATTTTGTATATTTAAGATTTGCCAAGTTTAGTGTTTGTTCGTTCGACGACACCAAGAGGGTTGGCGGTGTAAATTCAACTTGAATTGACGTGAATTTTGTATATTTAAGATTTGCCAAGTTTAGTGTTTGTTCGTTCGACGACACCAAGAGGGTTGGCGGTGTAAATTCAACTTGAATTGACGTGAATTTTGTATATTTAAGATTTGCCAAGTTTAGTGTTTGTTCGTTCGACGACACCAAGAGGGTTGGCGGTGTAAATTCAACTTGAATTGACGTGAATTTTGTATATTTAAGATTTGCCAAGTTTAGTGTTTGTTCGTTCGACGACACCAAGAGGGTTGGCGGTGTAAATTCAACTTGAATTGACGTGAATTTTGTATATTTAAGATTTGCCAAGTTTAGTGTTTGTTCGTTCGACGACACCAAGAGGGTTGGCGGTGTAAATTCAACTTGAATTGACGTGAATTTTGTATATTTAAGATTTGCCAAGTTTAGTGTTTGTTCGTTCGACGACACCAAGAGGGTTGGCGGTGTAAATTCAACTTGAATTGACGTGAATTTTGTATATTTAAGATTTGCCAAGTTTAGTGTTTGTTCGTTCGACGACACCAAGAGGGTTGGCGGTGTAAATTCAACTTGAATTGACGTGAATTTTGTATATTTAAGATTTGCCAAGTTTAGTGTTTGTTCGTTCGACGACACCAAGAGGGTTGGCGGTGTAAATTCAACTTGAATTGACGTGAATTTTGTATATTTAAGATTTGCCAAGTTTAGTGTTTGTTCGTTCGACGACACCAAGAGGGTTGGCGGTGTAAATTCAACTTGAATTGACGTGAATTTTGTATATTTTTTTTTTTTTTTTTGAAAAGTATACAAACTGAACATTTGAAAATATGTGATCACCAAATGAACTTTTCTTCAAGTATTAATGAAGGCAAATTAATTATTAATTTAAATATTATATGTTATCCATGTGGACACGATGTTAATATTATTTCATGAATAATATAATAAAAAACATTAATAATTAAACAGTAACTTAATTTTAACATCATTCACATAAAAACATGAAGGCGCGCGAAGCGCGCCAAACGGTCTAGTGTTATATAATATTACGATTAATTTGCAGATATCTCAAGGAGCCAATTTATCTATAATCAATGACAGCTTTAAAAATACAGGAAAATATAAAAACGAAGTTTACGAATTCTTCAAGATGTATATAACAATTGTTTTTTTTCAAAATCACAGAATAAAACAAAAGATCGAATGTAAATTAATACAATTTTTTCATAATGTATATGTATAGCTGGACACAAATATACTTGGCATGATTGATGATGAAAAATCTTTGCCAGTTGAATTTGACGTTATTCAACCAAAGGGAGAGCACGAACAAGTAACCACCAAAGAAAAAAAATCCTCGAAATTTGTTGGAATAAGTAAGGTATAAAAAAAAGACGTTTTCATTTTTTTATTTTGCATGATTTAGTTTTATGTTTTTTTTTTTTTGTTATGAATATCATATTATAGTTAGGAATGACTATCTCTGATTTGAATGATGGTGAATTGGAAATAAAAAACTATTGTGAAGCCGATTTGTCTCTTCAACAATCACCAACAATTACGAAAGTTAGTAGAACAATATTTTTATTAAGACTTATATTTGACATGCAGAGATAGAAATATATAATATAATGCAGTTGCAGGACAGTGACAGTATTGATGATGAACTATTTGAAATTAGAAAAGTTGGTGGTTTGGTGTTGACGAATCATGAATTAAAATGTTTGCAGCTAATATTAGAGTCTAGAGAATAGCTAAATGACAAGAACTTTATCTGAAGAGTGATTTTATTTATTATATTTATAGATTATTAATTATCAAATTAATAGAAGGTTTATACTTGATGTATGCAACAAATTCGTTTTTCATGAAAGCTTTTTAAGATCAGAAAAAAAACGTATTAAAATGGACTAAAAAAGTAAGTACATTTGCAGCAACCCAATTGTTTAATAGTTATTATTGTCACATACTTACTAGATTTTTTTTAAAAACATTCATGTTGATACCAGTCAACCTTCCAGGACATTGGTCACCGATCATTGTAAATTTTAGGTTAAAAAAATTATATTATTATAGTAAAAAGTGTAATTAGTCGAGTATTTTAATAGCAAGTTAAATTTCAAGTACTATTTTCGAGTAGTAGTTCTCTAAGTTGATCTATGAAATATGCATGTTTTATGTTGAATTGATAATAATAGTTACAAACATCTAAAAATTGTTGTAATTCATGTTTATTATTTGGTGATTTAAAATCCATCATTAATTTTAATTTGTTCGGTTTATATCAATTTTGTGTCATAATATAACGACGGAATGAAATTTCTTTATGTAAATATTTTGATTTTGATAAACTAACTGTATATCTTGAATTCTTGCATATTTGTTGATCCAATTAATATATTATCACTATAGAATTTTGAAAAATGCACGAATAAATGCACTACCAGGTGTTTTTATACCAAATAGTGATCTACGATATTGATTTAATGTTGCATCAATTAAAAATGCTGTATATTTACGTGAGTTTGAGTGGAATGGTACTTGCCAATATCCAGTATTTAAATCGAATGATGTAAATATTTTTTTACCATGAAACTTTTGAATAGCATCGTTGATAAGTGGTGGTTTTCCTTGATCTGGCTCGATGTGTTCGTTTATAAATCTGGCATCAAGACATAGTCTGATACGATCATCTTTTACATTACCACTCTTGTTGGGTTGCATATGTTATTCTATGATTTTTCAATAATACCTTCACTGAACATTGAGTCAATTTCTACATTTCCCTGATGGATAGGGCTGGACACGACCTCGAAACAGTTTCGGTATCGGTTTCGATTCGGTTCGGTTTTTCGAAACGAAACCGTTACAGAACTGACTCCTAAATCGACGACACTAAACCGACACTAAACTTGGCTTTCCACGCCGAAACTTGCCGAAAGTTTCGGTGGTTACGGCTTCGGTTATATATTTTTTATTTTTTTTAATTGTGGGTCATAAAAATATTTATGTTTCAATATTAATCTTAATAGCTTTGTAATCCGATATTCGTATGATAAAAAAAAACGATTTTTTTATTTTTCAATTGTTTATTTTAAGCGTAGGAGAGTGTGGTATCGTTGTGAGTCTTGATGCCCTTAACTCGTTACGATTTTGTTTTTATAAAATATAAATCACAAACCAGCCGGTGGTCGACAAGTTTAAACCGATATTTTTTAAAAATAAATTGCTGTGTGACTTTAAATTAGTAAATTAAAATTTTACAATGTCTGACAATAGCAACCTAACAAAAAAAAGACGTTTGGACGATAGTAATCCAGATGATATTGAGACAACAAGTATTGTATCTCAGAGTGAAAACAGTAAAAAACAATCTAAATATTCTGAGTTTTTTGATTTTGTTGTGCGTGATAATAAAAAAGAGGCTCAATGTCTTGTGTGTAAAAAGTCAAAAATTAATAAATTCGTTTCACACAAAGATGGAAGTACATCATGCATTACAAAACATTTGAAATCAGCACATCCCATGATTTGGCAAAAAAAATTCACTGGGACCATAAAACAAAATCAATTACAACCTGGTCAGAAAACACTTTTTCAGACGAAGGTAATATTTTTTTTTATTTTTAATATATGTATAAAAAAAGTAGATATAGACAAATAAGCAATGATTTAACTGGTATTTTTATTTAAATTTTTCATTCTATTTTATATAATAAAAAATTAATAAAATATTTAAAAATTGAAATAAAAAATATATATATTTTAAAAAAAATATTTTGAAAATTATTAAAAAACAGTATTAAAAAATATTAATTGAATTAATTGTTATTTGTTTTATTTTTAACATTTTTGTTTTTTTTACTATAATGCAATTGTTATAAATAAAAATAGAATTGTTAAAATTAAAAAGCAAGCAACAAAAATTAACAATACAAGGTTCAAATCATTTCTTGTTATTTCCACATGTACTTTAAAAAATTTTAAAAAACAATAATTGAAATTTCAGTATAATAAATTTTTTTCTTTTTATAGGAAAAAATAACAGATCAGGAGCTTGATTTTCTTCTCATTAAATGGTTGGCTAAAAAAAGATTGCCATTTAATTTTTTTGATGATGAGATTACACGAAAGCTTTTTCAGTCTTGGAATCCAGAAAAGGAATTACCTCGTAGAAAAAAAACTCGAGCAATGTTTGTTGCTGAATTTAAAAACCAGCAAGAAAAAATTAAAACAGTTATACAAAACAATAAATCTAAATTTTCGTTTACAATGGATGGTTGGACTAGTTTAAATGGAAAATCGTATTATGGTATAACTTGTCATTTTATTGATGACAACTGGAAAATAAATTCTTTTGCTTTAGATTTTCTTCCTTCTAAAGGGAAGCATAAAGGTATTGACATGGCACAACTATTTTTTAATTGCTTAAAGGAGTATAAACTTCAAGACAAAGTAGAGGGAATAACACTTGATAATGCATCAGCAAATATTAAGTTTATGAGTGAATTGGTGACGTTGATGGAAGATTCTGGTTTCCATTTTGATAACCAAAATCAACATTTTCGGTGTATGTCTCACGTGTTAAATCTCGGTGTGCAAGACCTGCTCAAAGCTATGCAAGTAGAAAATGGTGATGATGATGATGATGATGATGATGATGATGAAAAAGCTGTTCATGATAACGATGATGCATCAACCACACAGTCTAGTGATGAACATGATGATGAATATTTAAGTGACAATGATTTTGTACTTAAAACTCGGACTACAGATAATTCAGACGACCCAGATAAAAATTTTTTTGCTAAATTAAATCCATCAAAAGCCATTTATAAATTGAGGAAGACTTTGGTTAAAATCAAAAGGTCTGAGATTTTACAAAATTCACTCAATCATAGTTGTAAACTTGTTAATATTAAATATGTAAAGCCAGTACTAGATGTATCTACAAGATGGAATTCATCATATGATATGATTGAATATAGTTTAAAGTTAAAAAAAGGTTTGAACTTGCTGTGGACTAGTGACGTTAGTTTGTGGCAAAAATTTACATTGAGTGAAGATGAGTGGGATATATTAAATCAGATTTATGAATTTCTAGGACACTTTAAACATGTATCAAAAATATTGGGGGGACAAACATATGTCACTCTGCCATCAGTCGTCATTACTATCAACATGTTATTTGATAAAATTGACTTAATTGTTAACGAGTTAGATAAAAAAGTAGAAAGGTCTAACGTTGATGAAACTTTAATACTTGCTTTCCAGGCAGCACGTGATAAAATGTTAAAGCATTATAATCTGACTAATTGGGTTTATTGTGCTGTGTTGGTTCTTGATCCACGTCACAAAGTGGAAACTTTTTCTTCCACTACATGGGGTAATAATTTAAAAAAAAAAACCATGGAAAAATTTAATAACATGTACAAAAAATACGCTGATTCTGTTGAAATTGACGTGCATGAAGAAGTGAGTTTACAAGAAAATAATGAAAAAAAAAAAAACCAAATTGACTTTACATCAATTTTTGAAGATACACCAATACATCGAAATTACCAAGTCGAATTGGATGAATATTTAGCTTTGAAAAGAGCCGGAAAAAATCAAGACATATTAGAGTGGTGGAAAAGTCATGAAAAAACATTTCCAACATTAGCACGTATGGCAAGAGATTTGTTTTCTATTATGGCTACATCAGTCCCATCAGAAAGACTATTTTCTCTTGCTGGTTTAATTATGACAAAGTTAAGAAGTTCAATGAATGATGAATCAGCCAGAATGACATTGTGTCTTCATTCTTGGTATGATGTTTAGTTGGTGAAAAAATATATTAAAATCGAAAAGTTCATAAAATAGTTTGAGTTATGAACTAATAAATAAATAATATGATGAAATATTTGTTATTTGATGATTTAAAATTTGTTAATTTTTTTAAAGAAACTAATAAACAAATAAAAAATAGTCGCCTGAAGGCAGTTGTTTTTTTTATTTATTTATTTATTCATAGAGTTGAAATTTGTTAATAAAAAATTTTTTTCAGTGATTAAAAAAAAAAAAAAAAAAAAAAAAAAAACGAAACTTGACGAAACCGAAACAAAACGACACCGATTATTTTTAATTTTACCGGAGCTGACCCAAAACCGGAACCGAAACGGAACAAGGCTTGACGACACCGGGACCGAACCGGGACCGAACCAGCAATTTTTAAGTTTAGACGTAACCGTTACGAAACTTATTTAAGTTCGGTACCGTTTCGGTACGTGTCCAGCCCTAGCTCGATCGCCCTATTTAAGTTCGTTCTCCTGTTCTCTATTCTTTATGATGATGACACAAAATAAAACAGTATACATAAATAGGGCTTGGGCTTGGTGTTGTCTTTGATGTTTTCAAAGCCAAGAAAAGACCAAAACTACTATATCTTGTAAATAATCATATGATATACTTAACAATATTTTAATTAATGTAGATCAACCGATATGTAGTTTTTTTTTATTTATTAAAATTATTATAGAAATATCGAATGGAACTACCAAAGAATTGAGCATTGAAAAT
Source organism: Lysiphlebus fabarum (assembly GCA_011426435.1). Lineage (NCBI taxonomy): Eukaryota > Metazoa > Arthropoda > Insecta > Hymenoptera > Braconidae > Lysiphlebus > Lysiphlebus fabarum. The sequence continues at coordinate 9,823 of WSYQ01001630.1, forward strand.
GAAATAAACGAAAGAATCAGCATTAGAATTACTCGCAATGAAATGCCCCAAGTCTTAAATCCAAAAAAAATAATAGCAAATTTTGGCAAGCAAATATATTTTAAAGACTTGGATAATTAAGGGAGACAATTACGTAATCCTAATGATGATTCATTGGATCAATTGTTAGGCTTTCTTTCGAATGATTTGAATCAATTTCTTTGGTTCAATATTGCATGATTTTTACATTTTATTAAATTTTTTTATAATTATATCGTTATATTTTTTATCAGATGCAAATATATCAATTTTTGAATTGAATAAAGACTTTCAAGCTCTGTTCTATGTTACGGATACAATGCATGATGATATTGCTGCATCAAGTGAAATTGTTTTTCCTGATGGGACATACAAACTTTTCGGTAGAAATTTTATTCTACAACTATTTACTGTGGAAGATAAATATGGTGATACACAACTTGTTGGAGTTGGTATTTTGGCAAATGAGTCACGAACGACAATACAATGGCTTTTAGAAACATTCAAGAACACTCATGGTGTTGAAGTCTGTAATAAAATTAAATCTTTTATGACTGACAAGGACCTAACTGGAAGATTGGTTTTAAATTCAGTATTTCCTCATGCTACAACATTATTATGTCAATTTCATACGAAAAAAACATTCAAACTCAATTTTACTGTTAGAAAAATGAATATGACATTAAAACAGGCTGATACATTTTAAATAGTATGGTTGATAGTATCACTGAGTCAGAGTACACTAAAATTTACAACAAGTTTGAAAGAGTCATCGAAAAAGACAGTCTTGAATATTTTAACAAAAAATGGCATAACAGAAAAACAAAATGGACTACGGGGGGGGGAGGGGATGGACCAAGTTGTTAAAATTCACGATTGGATGCAACCAAATGATACATTAACCAGAGCTCTTAGAAATTTGAATGAATAGATGGTACATAGAAAAGAACATCGAAGAGCTGCAAGAATAAATAATCATATGAAAATTGATGCCAACCAACCTGCAGGCATTGTTGGTATTTATAAAAAAGCAATAACACTTTTTGCATTTAAAAAAATACAGTATGACTTGGAAAATTTCAACACTGTCGTGTTTAACAAACTAAATAATGCGTTAAAAGAATGTCAAATAATAAAACAAGCCTGTATCATTGACGTTGATCTAACAAAGTGTACCTGTGCTAAATGGGTTGCGAGCTTGCTTGTTTGTAAGCATATTCTTGCAGTTCGTGAATTATTTAACATGCCATTATTCGATAAGAAACTGTGTACACGGTGGTAAAATCATTACAATATTCAAGTAGACGTAGCTCCAATGATCAAAATGATAAGTGAAAAAGAAAGACTGTCTTATTTTGATTGGATGATTAAACAAATTTTTTTTATGATATCTAGTATACCAGAAAATAAATTCAAAGTTTATTATGAAGCTTTAAAAAATTTCAATCAAAGTTGTACTAAAACGAAGAGACAAATACTTACTGAAGAAATAAAAAAATCAAATCGAAAAAGTGCTTTAGTTGAAATAACTAAAAATATTACAAAAAATATGAAACAAATGTCTCCAGAACAGTTTCAAGACAAATATTTGGAGCTACAACGTATCAAGTCAATGTGGAAACAACAAAAATATGTTATTGATAGCAATGAATCCAATGTACTGACTGATGAATTAAGCAATTTATCAATAAGAGAAAATTCAGGTAGCATAAAATGAATTGTTCTGCCACCACAAAATAAAATCATAAGAAGGCAAAAAAAAGATGCATTTAAATGTACTTTGGAAAAACATTGTAGAAACAAAAAACCGAAACAATAATATTATTAAATAAAAATATTAAACCTCTTGTATTCTTTAAACAACATCCAATAATATTATTAAATAAAAATATTAAACCTCTTGTATTCTTTAAACAACATCCAGATTGATTATTGACATATCATTAAAACTCTTGGAGTACATGTATTTAATGCATGAAAAACTTGAGCATAAACTTTGAATGATTCATACAATTCATGATTAATTTCATTACAATAATAATATCATTTCATAAATCATCATTTAAATGAGCATGATTATTTATTCAATATAATATTAAGGCGATATGATAATAAAATCTGCAATACCATTATACCATTTTCAAATCCACTTCTATACATTCTAAAAATTTAACTGTAGCTATATTTTATTATCCTCGAGGCGGGTCATCTTTTATTTTTTCAAAATTCAAAAATTTTTTTCAAAGTCGATAATTTTGGAAAATTTTTATATACACTTTTCTCGAAAAAAACGTGTGCGAAAATTATAAAAATTTAACTGTAGCTTTATTTTATCATCCTCGAGGCAGGTTACTTTTTTATTTTTAAAAATTTGAAAATTTTTTTCAAATTCGATAATTTTGAACGTATGACGGGTTGATTCGCTTAATAGAATCAAAATAAACTAATATATGGATTTTATTTGAGTTTTTTTGATAATATTTGTTTGAAGTTAATTTTCTGTTGGAGTTGATGGGTTAATTAATATTAATGAATTAAGATTTAGGGATGCAGGCAGTCTGGATTCCTTTAATTTTTAACTTTTTTAAATTATTTTTTTTTTAATTGATAGATAATTTTTTAAAGAATTATAAAATGCAGAAAAATTCCAATGAGAGTTATTCAAGTAATTATTAAAAAATATAATTTTTTAATTGTTTCTATGCGCTGATGAATCATTTTGATCGATTGCACAATCCTATACTCCCAAACCCTAGCATTTATGTGTACAGAATGTATTTATAATCTCATGTCATTGTTTTTTCTGACTTTGAAGACTAAATTATAAAACAAAAAATTTATATTTGAATACTTTTTTCATTTTAGAGTAATTAGAAAAATATAGCTGTTACACATACATTTGATTCTAGGGTTTGGGAGTGGAGGATTGCGTGATCGATCAAAATGATTCATCAGTGCATAGGAACAATTCAAAAATTATAATATTTTTTAATAATTATTTGAAGAACTCCCAATGAAATTTTTTTTGCATTTTATAATTCTCTAAAGAATTATCTATCAATTAAAAAAAAAATAATTTAAAAAAGTTAAAAATTAAAAGAATCCAAGAAAGATCTGGATTTTTGGAAAAATTTACAACTTGTTCTTGAAAAATTTTACATGAACTGCCTCATTCCAGAAATTATTGACCCCAGACATGAATTTAATTTACCAATTAGAGATCCTGAATATATTATCGATGCTCAAGAAAAAGAAAAATAAACTGAATAAACGAGTAAAAAATAGTAATGATACTGTTAGCCAAATTCCTTTAAAACTTTCTAAAAAAGTTCATGAAAATATCACTGGAAAGATTGTTAATACAAAATGTTCGGAGTTCCATGATGATGATATTGAAATTATTGATTCATTGTCATTTCAACAACGCTCTAAAAGAGAAAAAAAAATTAATTATCGCTAAATAATTAAGATTAAGCAAATTGTATGACATTCTTGTAAAAGACTTACCGAGCAGACAAGGAATAATTATTAGAAATATTAAATCCCGTAATATGATATCTGATGATAGAATAGAATTATTTATGCAAGTATTAATAAAAAATTGTGATTTTACTGCCATACCTGTTCGGAACATGAATAGTCCTCATGTTATCGAACCTTCAGAAAATCGAAAAGACATACTAGCTGTGGTTCATACGCTGCAGCGTTTTCTGCAGCTGTTGTACTGGGATATGATCGAAGTAGCATTCAATTCTCACCAATAGCTGAGAAAATGCGTAGTCATATGGCAAAACCTATTAAAGAAGAAAAAGTTTCACTTTTTACGTTTCACGTTTTAAGTTTCACTATTATTCGAATAAAAAAAAATTGAATGAAAAAATAATTGGTTATTATGAATATAATTATTAATTATGATTATCAGGATAACAATAAATATTATCGGTAATCATAAAATTGAAACATCATTTAAAAAAAAGGTTTTTTCATGCTATTAGGAGTATTCTTTCATGGCGGATTTTCTGGCGGATTTCCACCTCCACTAGATGTCCCTCTCTTTTTTTACTCTCTCCATAATCCTGATGCTCAAACCAAGCAGCGCAGAAACTAAAATTCTGAACAGCTGTTTTTATATACAGTGGCGTAGCATATTGTTGTCAAAAGTCACTTTCGATTCAAAATAAAAATAAAAGCAATTTACGATGAATCATGATATAGAAGATGTTGGTCCAGTTGTAGATCTTTTGATGAGAGAAGTGGTAAATTATGTAGCTGAAGAAGTTGAAGTATGCTTAAAAAAAAATTATAATAATTCCTGTCCATTACAAATAATAAATAAATTCAAGAATAATATTTATATAAATATTTAAATTATTTTGTTATTAAAAATATATTTTAATTAATTTTTATATTAATTTATTTCTATTAAAAATTAATTAGAATATATTTAAATAATTTTATAATTATTTATATGATTTAAATAATAATAATAATAATCGTAGGAGATGTTGGTTGACGATGATAATGGTCCAGCTGATGATAGTAGTGATGATTCAATTGATGATTCAGATTCTTCAGATGATGAAAATGCACCTAGAGAACGTCGTCAATTACACCGAGTATTTAATTACATTGAAAACACTGTGCATCTTTCTGATGACCAAGAATTTAGGAGCCATTTTCGAATTGAACGAGAATTCACATATGAATTAATTAGTAATTAAATTTTTCATCAACTTTTTTAATTATATTATTACTGTATAATAACGAATGAAAATTTTTTCTAGATCGATTTATTCAGACAAATTTTTTAATTAATAATGACCCTCATGAAAATGCAATAAGTCATGAAAAAGCATTTTTACTTACACTTTGGTACTTGGCAAACACTGAGACCTTTCGTGAAGTATCAGATCGGTTCAATGTTACATCAAGTTCATCTCATCGTGTTTTACAACAAACATTGAATTTCATAAATTCACTCAAAGATGAATTTATTCACTGGCCAGATAATGATGAAGAAAAACAAGTCATAAGTGAAAGATTTGCTGATATTCAAGGTCTTGATAATATTATTGGTGCAATCGACGGTTGTCACATCAGAATAGTTAGACCAGAAGAAAATCAACGTGATTATTACAATCGTAAAAGATATCACAGTATTGTGTTGCAAGTTGTCGCAACAAGCGATAGAAATATAATTGATTTTTATGTTGGTGAACCAGGGTCGATGCATGATGCTCGAGTATGTCGAAGATCACCAATATACGAAAGAGCCCAAGCTGATCCTAATTTTTTTGGTCAGTTTCATCTATTGGGTGATTCAGCATATGCTAATTTACCATGGCTGGTGACCCCATTTCGTGATGATGGTAGATTGACTCATGAAGAACGAGAGTTCAATTACAGACACTCAGCTACTCGAGTGGTAATTGAACATACATTTGGTGATTTAAAAAATGTATTTCGTAGATTGCAAAAATTTCATAATATAAGGATGGATATTATCCTTAATTGTATTTCATCTTCATGTATATTGCATAATATTCGTAATTTAAATAGACAAAATGATTCAGACGATGAATCTGAGTCTGACAGTGATTCAGACAATGATAATAATAATAATAATAATAATAATAATAATAATAATAATAACAACAACAACAATAATAACAATGATAATAATAATTAATTACATATGTACAAGATAGGGAACAACAAAAAATTTAATAAAAAAATTAATACAATCAACGTATGGAAGAATTCCAAAAACAGCTCTTTTTTTCATTTATTTTTGATTGATAATAATTTCTTAATTAAAATTACTTATCACTCTTAATTCTTGAAGAAAAAATACAAAATCAAATATTACATTTGTGATTGATATAAAAAAAAAATATAAATGTGTATAAAATAAAAAAATGAGCATAAGCAAACCAAAAAAAAATTTTAATTAAAAAAAAACTATTGAGTGTTCAATATAAAATAAAAATAACCAATTCTTTTTTTTAGAATTTTTTCTTCAAAGAATCAACTAATAACTAATTATTAAAGATTAAAGATATTTGTATTACGTAATATTGAAATTAAGACGAACGTACTGATGATATATCTACGAATAGAATACATTTTATAACTTAATGTTGCTAGGTAAACAACAATAACCAGTCACACTCAATGTGAATTATGTTTTAATAATCATATGAAAAGACAACAATAATATCTTTTTTATATCATAGCCTTCACCAATCGTTAACGATTTAATTTTTTATATATTTTTTAATAAAAAAAAATATAAATACCAATTTTTTTAATCTTTAAATTCAAACGAGGCAATATAACTTGCGTTTTAAATAAATATGAGAAAAAAAAATTATTTTTAATGCTGAATCAATTTTAACAAGGCACTATCAATTTATAACATGTTTATAACGTGTAATTGTTATTGTTTTCAGCATAATAATATTATTTTAACTTATTAGTAATGCACAGTTTTTTTTTTTAATTGCAAGAAACAATAATCATCAGCCTCATATTAAAACAATTATCAGTATCATTTATGCTATTTTTTGGATAAGTCTATCACCAAATATATGATGAGGTTGAAAATAATTTATAATATTATAAGAATATATTCTGATATAAATATTGTTTATAATATGTTTTTAGAAAATATATTTATATATATATTTAGATAGTAAATAAAGTAAATGTTTAAGAATGATTATTAGAAAAACGTTGCAAAATTGATGTTGCTGACAAAATTGCTTCATGTCTTTTAGCATCATTTTCCAATTTTTTTTGGTCAAATTCTAATCTTTGTTTCTCAAGTTCAAGCTTTTGTTTTTTGTATTCAAATTTTTTTTCTTCTTTCAATTCTAATTTTTGTTTTTTAGTCAATTTTTTTATTGTTTGAAGTTTACTCTCTTTTTTTTCTTCGATTGTTGACAATGATTTTTTTAATTTTTTATCCAAAGAAGACAATGTCTTTGTGCCAGAATTACTAGGCTTATGACCTAAAATATCATCCATCAAGTCCATATATTCATTTGGACTTGGTGATTCACCAGTACCCCTATCTAGATCTCTTTTATATGCTTTTTCCAGAGCAGACCACTTGGATTGGCACTGTTTGCATGTGGCCGAGACACCTTGACTTGTAATAGCGATATGTATGTTGTTCCATGTATGCTTTGCCAGCTTTGGATTATTAAAGTCTTTATAATAAGATCCAACACATTGAATGAGTTTTTTTGTATTTTCAGTAGACCACGAAAATGATGAACTCATTTTTAGAGGTATGATGTCTTCTACATCACTTATCATTTCACACTCAGAATCTAAATATAAAATAAATATTTTATCAGTTTTAAATTTCTAAAAGTTATTAAAATTAAACAATGGTCACAAAATTAAATTATTTTCTACCTTCATCGTGTGTTGAAAGTGATACATCATCATAACTTGAGAAACAATCTTGTGATTGGTCTATTGGATCAAAAATAATCTTACGTTTAGATGTACAATTGCTGGTTTTATAATAATCACTGGCACTTGTGCTTGCTTTTGATTTTAAAAATACTGATGGCTGGATGTCCAATCCAGTTGCAACTGTTACAACAAACAAATATAAAAATAAAATTAATTTTTTAATTTAACAATTATTATGAATTTATACAACACCAATATTTAATTGATTCGAATGTAATTTAAAACAATAAAAAATATCTTTAAGACTTACCAGAACCAATACAATTGCTGGTTTTATAATAATCACTGGCACTTGTGCTTGCTTTTGATTTTAAAAATACTGATGGCTGGATGTCCAATCCAGTTGCAACTGTTACAACAAACAAATATAAAAATAAAATGATTGATGTTATACATAATTTAAAACAATAAAAAATATTTTTAAAACATACCAGAACCAGTATAATTGCTGGTTTTATAATTATCTCTGGCACTTGTGCTTGCTTGCTGCTGGATGTCCAAATCAGTTACATCTGCTACAACAAATAAATACAACATTGAATATTCAGCTATAAAATGTTTAAATTTTTTTATTAAAAAAAATTCTTAATTTACCAAAAATATTTTTTCCTGTGTTCACATCTACCAGCAAATCAACTTGTGATTTTGTATTTGAACAATTTTTCTTTGTATTATTATTATCATTGTTGAAGGTGACATTCATCAGCAAGATTGTCGTAATTTTATTTTGTTCATATATTTTTCTTGCTTCTTGGTACATCAACCGAGAATAATTTGGGTCTATAATAATTATTAATTAAAAAATTAAATAATATAATAAATTTAATTAAAAAAATTTTTAGGTTAATCTCTCACCTTCTTGTAATTGTTGGTACTGTTGTGACGTGACAACAGCCGTATAAGTTTTATATGTTACTGTGTCGTAAAAATAATGTGTTTTCAATGAATTATCCATTGTCTTTCTTATTTTTAATCAATGTAATATAATAAATTTTATGCTCTATTTTAATGAACGTCAACAATATGGCTGAGACACAAACACTGTCACTGTAATTCCCGCGCGAAAAAGTAATATATACGGAAGGAGTCCCTTGTATCTCTACGCCGATGAAATTCAGAATATGCGCCAAAATGCGGCGCATAGCACACTTTAGAAAAAAAAGTAAGGGTAAAAAAAAGAGAGGGACATCTAGTGGAGGTGGAAATCCGCCAGAAAATCCGCCATGAAAGAATACTCCTATTAAGAAGCTCATTATTGTGATTAACAGTAGTGGGGGTGGAGGAGGGAGAGATATTAATAATAATTTAGATTTTGTAATTTATCATTAATATTTATATTTATATTTATTTGAGAAAATTTTTTTATCTCATCCGAAGAAAACTCAATAGAACTGCAGATAATTTTTTTGGGAAAAGGAAATTAATGAATACTTTTTAATAAAGAGTGTAATCTTTGACTTTTTTCTAAAACCGATAATTCGGAGCAATTGGTAGTGCTGGCATCAGGCCCACACGAAAGTATACATGTTTATTTATTTTGTTTACTTTTTACTATGCTGTAATAATGCAGATACAAATAATGTCTATTTTGTTTTAATAGGCATTTAAATTAGGTTGAGCAATAATTAAAATTTCTGAAAAAAAAGTGCCCAATTTACACCACTTGTCCTTCTATACATTTACGTGAATCATGTTTTGAATCGTATGTAAATTGCCAATCTGGACAATTAACCTTGGCGAGACAACACAAAGAAATTATCATGATAATTTTTTCTTGAATGTAAAAATTAACAACGTAATATTTAACAACAATTTAATAATGAATTTTCTTTTGTTTTTTTACAATTTTACAAATTTTTCAGTATTGTCATATCTTTTTCATAATTATTTATTATTTTGATGATTTATTGAAATTTTTTTGTAAATATTTACTGTTTTATTGATTAAAACTCTGTATTAATATATTATTATTTTTCAATCTTGTTTTTTGTTCGAGAAAACATTAAATATTCAGTTTTTGAATTATTTTATTTATATTTTAATTATATAAATATGGGATTGAAAGATGAGTTCTATTTTCATTTTTTTTAATGATGATATTTTAGAAAATAAATGTATGAAATCATTTCTGATGATTAATCAAGTTGATGTTGATAAAGATTTAATTTATTAATCCAATAAAATAAAAGATAGTCAATAAATATTATTCGTCTTGATTTATAAAATAATTTCTCAATTTTTCAAGTGCTATAAACTATTATCAGTAAAAATAATTTTAAAAAAGTTAACTTTATCATGTATATTAACCTCAATGAAATATAATATCATAAATCCTTTTAGACAGTTTCAAATTTAAAAATATTGATATAATAAAAAAACAAAATAAAATAAAAATCAATTTTGTTTTTATAATTTATTAATATCTACGTTTATTCAATAACCTTAATTTCACAATAATAATAAACAATAATTCTTTGTCAGTACATGTTATTGTTGGTATGATGATGATGATGATGATGATGATGATGATGTTGTGATTCTGGTGCACCAGACATACATGACTACATAATGTATTATTTATTATATTTCTTTATTCCAATATGTATTGAATGCCTGTTGCCATTTTTATCCTTTTTTTAAATATTTTTTTTATATAAATTATATTTATTATATTTATATGTGATATAATTTTTTTTTTTTTGTGTGAAAAAAAACTTAGAAAATAAACAACATGTGATGCAATAAAAAATTGTTACTGAAATACAATTTCACCAACTTTGGAAAAAAAAACACTAACACTCAAATTGAAGTGGCCTCCGTGGACATATTGATAACTATTGTGTTAACAATATCCCCACGGGAGCCACTCTAGTTCAAGTGTGGGTGTTTTTTATTTTCAAAGTTGGTGAACATTGAAGAAGGAAAGCGGCTCGAGCACAGATTGTATTTCAGCAGCCATTTTATATTGCATCACATGTTGTCTATGTTCCAAGTTTTATTTCACAAAAATTTAAATTATATAAAATTATATAAAAATTATTTAAAACAAAACAGATAAAAAATCGCAAAAGGCAGAGGCCGTGGAGGGAAAGGAGGAAAAAGAAATGGAGTTGATACAAATCAAACGTCGCAAAATATCAACAAAGAATCCTCAGGAAATTAATAAAAATGAGACTAAGTCTCCAGAGCAAGGTAAATAATATAATTATCAATGCTATTATTATTGTTATTAATATTATATTTTATTTACATTGTCATTTTTATTGTCGATATTACAAAAGACAGTAATGTTCAGACAAATGATATAGAAAAAAAAAGAAAGCAAGAAGATTCACTAGAAAATGGTAAATACAATGTTCCTTACAATTATTATTATACAAATATTATATTATTCGCGATATTATCATATTCGCAAGCGCCACTAGTCACGCACAGTCTGCTCTCAGATTGCTCTCAGTAATTCTTGTTATTTTATCACTTTATAAAACATACTAATTATCAGTAATAGCTAAACAAGTAGTCTTCAAAGTGTTTTACTAATATATAATTAATTGGAAGCTAAATTCACACTATCCTCAGTGTTAAAAGACCTAGTGCAAGCGTCAATTTTTCTTAACCTCAAAATCTGTACAGTCCAGTAAATGTAACATCGCAAAAACATTGACCCGTAAAGTGGATTCATAGAAACGTATTAAAAACATTAGTCTAACATACATCGTTGCAAAAACATTGAAATTAGAGATGGCAGCAGCCAGCAGTGTAAACACATCTGCTTTGTCAGATGACATAAGCACAGATGATGATCAACACAATAATAACAACTGTTTCACATGCAATGAAATAATATCTGACACTGCTACAAGCTGTTCACAATGTGGTGCGTGTTATCATCTGCAATGCACCAAATATTTTCGTAAAAATGATAAGGGTGGCTATACAAACTGTTGTGGTACTAATAAATCGCAAGCAAATATTATAAAAAAAAGAAAAAGAAGTGCTTCTGATGAGTCCAACATTCATTCGAATAATAAAAAACCTTCACTGGAACATGAACTTAATAAAATCAAACAAGACTTTACTCAAAGCATCTCAGTCATTTCAGACAAGTTTGACAGATCTATAGCTGACGTTATAACTAAATTCGATTCAACCATACTCGAAATTAACAACACATACACTATTAACAACAAAAAGTCATATGATAACAATCTTACTGCAATGAAGGCCATGTCTGACAAATTTGATGCATGTGTAAATAAAATAATTGAAAACGTCAACACCATTAAAAATCAAACAACTGAGCTAGATAGAAAAATAGACAAAATAAACTCAAACGTAAACATCAAAATAAGCAAAGTCAAAGACCAACTTAATAGTTGCCTCAAATCATTAAACAGCAGTGAACATACTAGTGAGAACTCAAGCATAATTCAGCGTAAAGAATGTATAAAAGAAATGTTGGATAGACAAGCTAGAGCAAACAATCTTATTATTTTTGGTCTAAATGAAGAAGTATCTAACAACTTGCCAGTTGATCCATCGTCACAACATTCAACCTCCTCAGGTAATGACATACAACAACTCTCTATGATTTTTAAAGCTTGTAAAGTAACACCAACTATCTTTACTTCTACCAGAATTAATGCTTCTTTTAATGGCTCAGCCAAACCACTAAAAATCATGTTTAAAGATAACTCTTCTCGTAATGACTAAAAACAGAAGTCATTCTCTACTTTCAAGCCTGTCAATTTCACCAGACAGGACCGTAATGCAACGAGAAGATTATCGCCAAGCAAAGACACAATTAATAAAAATCAGAGAAGAAGAAATATTGAAGGGTGGACTATGCCAGTATGTCATCAAAGAGATACAAGGATCTTTCATTATAAAGAAGAAACAACAAATTCTGAACGAACAAACATCTTAAACATAACCAGTACAATCAACAATAGCAACCAAATTCACAAATGGTCATTACCATACACACCAACTTCGGGTATACCTCAGGGTTCTAATCTGGGTCCATTATTGTTTTTGTTTTATATCAATGAAATTACCACCGGAATTAACTGTCATATTGCTCTTTTTGCTGATGATACAAAACTATACTGGCGTGTATCTAACGTTCAGGATGCTGAATTTCTCCAACATAACATAAATAAATTTTCCAACTGGTGTGATAATAACGATCTATTCCTTAATCTGGGGAAGTGCCAGGTGATGACGTACCATAAAATAAAAAAACCAGTCACATACACATACACAATAAATGGTACACCATTACCAAGAACAACTACTATAAAAGATCTAGGTATCTCTTTGATCAATCACTATTGTTTAAAGACCACATAAATATTATTACAAAGAAAGCAACAACAACCTTATATTTTATTTTACGATGTGGTAAAAATTTTAGTCATATAAAAACAATAATAACTTTGTTTAATGCCTTAGTAAGATCAACCCTTGAGTATGGTACTGTCATCTGGTGCCCCATCCATAATTATCTAATTCGAAATAACTACTACTTTTAGAACAAAATTTATCACACAATTATATGAATGGTGCACCAGTAAATAGACTAATTAAATCACTCAATCTCATAGCTCATATTACTAATAACAAATTTGACTTGCTGGATAGTGGATCTTGCTTGAGCATGAAAATGCTACTATGTAAAAATTTTGATTAATATTAATTATTATGTAACATATGTAAATCGTTAATCATTAACACTTTTATAATAGAACTTGATCTAAAAGATGTTATTTTTAATTTTATGTAACTAAAAATGTATAAATTGTTAAAAATTGTATAAATTGTAATAATATAAATACTTGAGGCCCCCCAGGCATTGCTGTGGGCCTACTGAAATCTAAAATAAATTAAAATAAAAAAATAAAATAAAAATATTAAGTCAAACTACAAATCCACCATATTTTTATCCAACAACATCATATTCAACCTCTTATCCAACAGCTTCATACACAGCAGCATCATATCTATTTTCTTCATATCCACTAGCTCCAGATCCAACACAACATGCAGCGAATTCATATCAACAACTTTCAACTGATGCTTTACATGATACATTGAAAAATCATATAAAAAATTTGTTGCTGATCTTGCAGAGCTTCATGGATATACAAGAACTGCTACTAAGCAATGGTGCACTTTTGATTGGTATCGTGACAATATTTTTACAAAAAAATAATGAATATTAAATTATTTATTTAATTTTTTTTTATTTATACTAAGTCAACTTCTTTTGTACACATTGCTAGCACTGATACTAGTTCGAAAAAAATTAGTCAAGTTTGGTAATGATTAACATTATATATTATTATTATATTGATAATTTATTCATTTATTTATTTATTTATAAAACTGTATTTTATTTTAAAAATAAAATAAGTTCTTTTCGAGCATCAATAAACAGGTTTAATGGGCAAATAGTTATCGTATTTTTGATTTATTTAATTTATTTATTATATTATTATTATTATTGTTAAAATAATAGCATGTATTAAATTATATATATTTCAGTATTAATGTTCATAATAATAAATTAAAAAAAAAAACAATGATCAAACAGTTGATGGAGCAACTTTAAGATGTATGTTTTCTTCGTAAAATCTTTATCATTTTGGAGACGTTTTTTCTTTGAAACATATTTAGCTTTATTCCTATGAATTCTATAATTTACATCTTCTAATAACCGTATTTTCTTGCGCTTATTTTAGTTTTCTTCTTTACGACGTTTTGCATCCTTAGATTGTGCTCGCATGTTATGATTTTTATTTATTACCTTCACTTTTATAAGACTGATCGCATATGATATTATTAATTTTTTTATTGAACTTGAACCAAAAAAATTTATATAATTTGTGAGTAACCTATAAAAAATTAAATTATTTAGTAAATCTATCTACATTTCAATAAATATTAACCATTTAATATTACTACATAAAATTTAGATGAAATTTGTAACGTTGAAATTTTGCTACTTATTCAGTTAATATATGTCGCAAATTATGTTCAAACGATTTTAACAACTTCAGATATCATTTGACATCTTATGAATAAAAAAAAATTGAAGATTTTTTATCGTATATATATCATATATATATTTATCTTAATTTCCTTTATATTCAGGGGTTATTCCTTCTTATTTCCCCATATTCAACGTTTTTTTCTTTATATTCAGTGAAGTTTCTATATTTCCCTTTATATTTACTGATATTTTCTCGTATTTATCGTTTTTTTTTCTTTATATTCAGTCAAGTTTCTATATTTTACTTTATATTTACGGATTTTTCTTTAATATTTTTATTTATAAATACTGATTTTCCCATATTTATCGTTTTTTTCTTTATATTCCGTCACTTTACTATATTTTCCTTTATATTTACTGATTTTTTTTTGATATTTTCATATATTTTCCTTTATATTCACTGATATTTTTCCATATTTATCGTTTTTTTTTTATATTCACTGATATTTTCCATATATATCGTATTGGATGAGATTAAAGGACTTAGAAATTTTTTTAGGGGGGGGGGGGTGTCTACCATTAAAATTAATTACCTTTGAAATTAAAATGGATCCAGAGTTGTTATTGGAAACATAAAATAAAAAATATAATCGATTAAAAAAAGACAGTGTCAAAAATATACTACAACAGGATATTATGACTTATTTCCATATAAACATAACCCCAATCCATTTGTTGAACAACAATAATTTATTTAACAATATTGATGATAATAAATACATAAATAGACAACAGGTAATATTCAAATAATTCGAAAAGAATGGGTATTATAATAGATTATAAAACTTTTTATTTGATGTATACAAGAATAACGTAATATTTCTAGTTTTTATTTCTAAAAAAAGTTCTGTGTAATAAACACAGAAATAAAAATTATATAATTGAAAAAAAAAATTTGAAAAAAATTTTGTGTACGGAATACGAGTTTTCCGTTTTTTTTTTTAAATGATAAAGAGAAATCTCTCTGACCTACATATATAGTTTTTTCTTGCCGATTGGATCTTACCGATCGAAGTATAGATCTCGAGTAAAAGAACTAAAGATCTATAGATGGAGCCTGCAACAACCCGTAATAAGTCAGAATCGTCTATCATGTCGCCTTAAATTAAAAAATAATATACGACATGATACAGAGGATAATTTAGCATTGTGTTTTTCTAATACGTAAATATAAAACAGTACGTTGACACCAGCGTTAAGTAAATAGTCGATTTTTAGATTTCTTACTTTTAGACAGTATTATACCGTTTTCGACAAAAGAAACAGTATAAGGATGCGCAAGCAACAACTTGACCTTAAGCGGTGTGTCCACAAGCAAGTTTTTTGGTGAATTTCCTTGCAAGACTTGCAAGGTCACTCATCACTAAAAAGACTAGATTTTACCTAGAAGTCACTGAAACGTTTAGTAATAATCTAGTGGGGCATAGACTTGCATGAAAAAGTTTGCGTGTGGACACGCCACTTTACTTAGATATCACTAAAAAGTTCAGTAATAATTTTGTAAAACTTGCATATAGACACATTGCTTATGAAAAAACATTAAATCCTTTCTAAATCCACTCTAAATCCACTCTAAGTCCAATCTCAATCTACTCTAAAAAACCTCTTAATCTACTCTCAAAAACTTCCAAATGCCCTTTAACAAACCTCGTTAAATCGACTAAAAATTTTTCTAGGGACTTTTATCGCTAAAAACTATCTCTAATCTTTATAAAAGAACTCCAAATCCACTGTAAAACCACTCTAAATCCACTCTATATTCACGAAAATCGGGCGAATAGCCTTATTCTAAATAATATTTATTCACGAGTTTTCTAGAAAATACTCTTAGTTAAAAAGCAATATGTACAGATTTTGAACAAGCAGCCCTTTTCGCACTTTACTATAAATTTCTTAACGTTAAAATCCAAGGGTGTTGGTTTCATCACTCACAAGTATAAAAATGATTTATTTTAATTTTATATATAAATTTATAATAAAAAGTTAGACACGTAAGGTGTTAGGTTAAGTTATTTTTTTTTTTTTAATATAGGCAATAACAAAACATTGGAATGACTTGAAGTTAATGGAAAAAAAGAAAACAGGTGATCCAGAAAAAATTTCTGAAATAACAGGACCGTGGGAAATTTTGTTTGCAGCTCGAAATATTCCACTGCTTCCAGAAAATTGTATTGAGGAAGGTCTAAAAGTGATTGTACAATTAATAAATAAACGAGTAGCTGATTGGCCCAATTTGAATATATTCAAAAAATATATAGTAGATGAATGGTTGAATAAACTCCACTTGTTGTCAAGCTTTAATAAAACTATTAGAACAAATAATAAGTCTAAAGCTTTTAATCGTTCTCTCTGACAAAGAATTTCAAATAGACACAAGTATCTATCTTTGGGCAATTTCCGTTGTAAGTATAAAAAATCAGTAAATGAAATCACTTATTTTCTAACTAGTGGTATCTTCATAATTATAAATATATAATATTTTTATATAACATGCACAGCATTATTGCAACTGAAGCTATAAAACTAGATCAACCATCGATATTTGAGAGAAAAAATAATCAACGTGAACTAGAAGAGAAAAATGAACGAATTAAAAAAGGTGGAAAGATGCTTAAAAATAATGAGTAATAACATATATTTGTGAAAAGTTTTTAATACTTGTATCGTAATAATTTTAATATAATAACTTAAAATAGATTGATATATACATATATACTTTCATTTTGTATTTTAGAATTACGGTAGAACGTTTTTTGTTTCAAGACATGACAGAAGATATGCAAAAATCAATCATGAAATTAAAAATCAGAAATGTCGAAAAAGAAACTTGGCAAAGTAAAAACATTAAAGGAATTGCAGAGTCCAAAAACAATAAAAACAATATAACGTTAACTAAAAAACCAGAAGTACAGCAACCGGATTACGGGGGTATGTATAGATTTATAATTATATTATTTATAATACAAAAATTATTTTCTCTCTTTATTTTAATTTCTACACGAAACACATTCCGAACTGATAAAATTAAATCAGAATAATAAAACGGTAACACTCTTTTGTGTTTACAGAAAAAAAGGGTCGAAAAAGGAAAAACATCAATGACACTAACATGGAAATGCATAAAGATATAAAATTGGATCTATAAAATTAGACTAAAAAACAAATAGTGCCAGTACATTTGTATATATATTTACTATCAATTAAAAAAAGAAAATAATAAAATAATATATAACATTATACTGTGTTTCATCCAGGAATCAAGATGAGATTGTTTCTAGATCGTCAAAAAGTAAACACGTAGGTTCCATACCTGCACCTTTTTCCTTTTTTTTTTTTTTTTGTAAATGATTTTTTGGATACTTTTTTGAATATTTATTTCACTTAATTGTCCACCTAATAATAGTAATAGTCTGTTTGTTATTAAAATCAATATATATAATAGATTTTCAAAATATATATACATACATCTAAAAAATAGCTATGTATGTAAGAATTATTTAATAAGTTTTTTTGAGACTGAAGACACATCAAAAAATTTGTACAGTTAATGAAAACATGAATTACATAATTTTAAATGCATTTTAAAGAACAAATCACTGTGAGCCTAGATACATCTAAAAAGATATTTTTTTTATTGATAATGATACAAGTAATTGTTTTTGATTTTAATTTATGTATGTATGAGATTCCTGATTTAACGGCTTGGAAAAATAGTCATGCCAAAACGTTTTCGGGAACAGGTAATACTGGAATGTCATAATCCCCCTCACTCTGGACACTTGGGTATAGATAAAACTTACAGACGGATAACCACCCTCTACTTCTGGCCAAATATGTTCCGTGAGGTTGATGAAATAGTTCGACGTTGTAACATCTGCCAACGAACCAAACTAGATCAAAACAAACCTTACGGACACATGGGTAAACGCATAGTCCAAGAACCTTGGGCTGTAGTTGCGGCAGATATAGTAGGCCCTCTCCCCAGGTCCCGAGCCGATCTAGCTTACCTTCTAGTAATACAAGATCAAATGACAAAATATATAGAGATAGTTCCATTACGTCAAGCTACAGGTAGAATTATCAGAGAAAAACTTGAGGATTTAATCATATTTCGATACGGTGCACCTCGGATTCTCATTACAGATAATGGCACTGAGTTTGTAAACAAAGAAATTAAAGCTCTAGCCATTTGGGCTGGAATTGAACTCCAACAAACACCCCCTTATCACCCCCAAGCCGACCCTGTGAAGCGTGTAAATCGTAGCCTAAAAACAATGTTACGAGCCTTCTTGGATGGCAATCACCGCGAATGGGATAAATCATCCCTTATCTAGTGGAGCAAACTTCTACGCAGCCGGACTTGAAAAACCTTATCAAGGCCCATACATCATAACTAAACAATTATCCAATACCCGCTACGAGTTATCAGATTTTTCTGGGAAAAATTTAGGTCAGGTAGCGGTAGTTGACCTAAAACCTTATTTGTCTCCAAGTAAATAAACAAAAAAAAAAAAAAAAAAAAAAAAAAAAGTTGTGTGTAGAGTCCCTGCCTTATATAAAAAAAAAAAGTTTTTTTTTGTAACGTAATTATTCCGCTTTAGAGAATGAGTTTACCAGACGAGATCGTACAGTTGGTTCTATCAACTGCAGAAGCTGGACCAACTGTTTCAGCTGGATCAACATCAGCATCTACTGCAGCAGCTGAACCAACTGATACAGCTGGATCAACATCAGTATTTACTGCAGCAGCTGAACCAATTGCTACAGCTGGATCAACCTTAGCATCTACTGCAGCAACTGAACCAACTGATACAACTGGATCAACGTTAGCATCAATTACAACAGCAGTACCTAATGCTACACAAGAATCACCAAGTACAGTACTTATGGAGTTAGATTCGATTTTAGAAGAACCACCAACTTCACCAACGCTACCAACTGGTTCTGAGTGTGACGTGATCGACATTGGCCCAGGGGAGGCATCGGAATGGGAAAAGGTAGTCTTTTCAGAGACCTCCTCCATCACTGATAGTCTCATCAACTTTATCGACCCGAGCGACGATTTCAGTGATGGCGAACCGCCTATCACGTCTCGACTCAGGAGTGCTGGGAAAACCACCGATCCTGTTCAAGACCCCCTTAATGGTAAGACGATCGAAGTCAGTCCAGTCCCAATGACCGGAAAAGTATCTAATCCTTTTCTTAAAGTGTCATTGGAATTGAATCGACTCTCGAGAGTCACCCAGGATCGACTGGTGGAGGAACGTTCCCCAAAAAAAGTTGCCAAGCCCAAGGTAACTAAACCCAAAACCAAGGTGTCTGAATCTACCTTGAGCCAGGCAACTCCAAAACCAAACACGGAGCACCAGTTGAAGAGCTGCGTGGTGAAAGTTCCGAGGGTGGATCAGGTTGAGAGTGAATCCCGAACCCGACCTTCCCCCGAGGAATCCACCACGCCAAAACCGACTCCGGCCAAGAAGAAAAGCCGGCCACGTTGTGCCATTTGTGAGAGTCGTGGTCATGCACTA
The DNA here is from genome assembly GCA_011426435.1 of Lysiphlebus fabarum. NCBI lineage: Eukaryota > Metazoa > Arthropoda > Insecta > Hymenoptera > Braconidae > Lysiphlebus > Lysiphlebus fabarum. The sequence goes on from WSYQ01001630.1 coordinate 29,911, forward strand.
TGGACTTGCCCTCTAAGGGTGGCGAAGACATTTTCCAGCAAAACACCAACAGCCACCATCACCACGCAGCGGGAAGGCAAGTCGGCAACAGGCACAACGTTAGTTGGTACCTCTTCAACTACACCACGTCCACCAACTACTCAACCTCGATATCTGAGTAGTCACCGTGATGTTCGTCGACCTGGTCATCATCTTCACTCATCACCAAAATCAGACTAACGAACACCACACTCTCATGACCAGGGACATTTAACAAATCTACCATCTGGTCATGGGTTCACTGCACCCAAATATTCAAAAACATCTATCCATCACAAAATACATTCACGCCACATTACATCCACACACCGCACTACACCACACTATTCAAAAACACCTTCACACCCAGACACATCACCCTTTAAAACATCAAAACACATTACACCCACCTCACACACAAACACCACATCAACTGCTACAATACCCTCATTACTCAGTCTCAGCATACCACCACCACCACCAACCATCACTACAGCACGTAACCACAAAGGTGAGATTGTCACGAAGCCTGGGTATCGGAAGTGGACACCGTTGGATGTCGATAACAAGATCGACCTATGCAAGGATCCAAACTGTCTCTGGCATGACCCAAATTACGTTGTTTCCGCACCAGATGATTTGTTACCATGTCGTTATACGAATTGCGGGTATCAGCGTAGTTGATTAACTTTAAGACAGTTGATCTTTGCATAGGCAATTGAAAAAAAAAAAAAAAAAAAAATAAGGTAGATGCTGTGACGTGAATCTTCACGTCTACCTTATATTATTATCATTATGGTCGATCAGTTCAGCGCAAGAAGGGATGTGAATCGAAGGAGAAGAAATGACGAGGAGCTAGCTGGGAGCAAGAGGAGTTTTAAGTTAGTTAGTTTTTGGATCTGCTTGAGGGAACATTCTCTCTTGCTCCGAAGCTAGCTCACTCGATTCTAGTTGTAGTTTGGTTCAAGGACTTTCCTTCCAGTTGAATGGTTTACCATCAACTTGGCGTTTTGGAAGTCCTTGGCCATTATTTATTTATTATTATTTAATATTTATTTAATATTTATTTTATTGATATTTAATGAATATTATTTTGTAATTAGAATTAGTTTTGTTAAATAAATCATCCTGTTCACTTTAACTTATTAAAGTATTTTGATTTTGTTTATTCATTAGTAGTTAATTTATTATTTAATTAGTTTATTATTGTAGGTCAAGATTATTTCTCTTTACCCTGTCCCTTCTACCACAACTAGCACACTGAGTTCTAGGTGAAATCCTCGAAGTTCTGGTTATGGTCGATCCCACTGTATTTTTGAGATTTCAGTTACTTTCATTTAACGTTTTCTTTCCGGGTTTGTTTAGCGTATGAGATAAAACCAAGCCGGGCATTTTATTTGACGTTTTGTTAATTTGGCGTCGTATGGCTGACATATTTTGAATATAATTCTGAATCCTCAACCAGAACCGAGTAGGTAGCAGGCATTTTGATGAAAAATCGAAATGTCACGTTACAAATGTGATTTTTCGATTATTATTTCACATACTTTGTTTGACCTGTACATGTATGTATGTACGTATGTATGTATGTATGTATGTATGTATGCATGTATGTATGTATGTATGTATGTATGTATGTATGTATGTATGTATGTATGTATGTATGTATGTATGTATGTATGTATGTATGTATGTATGTATGTATGTATGTATGTATGTATGTATGTATGTATGTATGTATGTATGTATGTATGTATGTATGTATGTATGTATGTATGTATGTATGTATGTATGTATGTATGTATGTATGTATGTATGTATGTATGTATGTATGTATGTATGTATGTATGTATGTATGTATGTATGTATGTATGTATGTATGTATGTATGTATGTATGTATGTATGTATGTATGTATGTATGTATGTATGTATGTATGTATGTATGTATGTATGTATGTATGTATGTATGTATGTATGTATGTATGTATGTATGTATGTATGTATGTATGTATGTATGTATGTATGTATGTATGTATGTATGTATGTATGTATGTATGTATGTATGTATGTATGTATGTATGTATGTATGTATGTATGTATGTATGTATGTATGTATGTATGTATGTATGTATGTATGTATGTATGTATGTATGTATGTATGTATGTATGTATGTATGTATGTATGTATGTATGTATGTATGTATGTATGTATGTATGTATGTATGTATGTATGTATGTATGTATGTATGTATGTATGTATGTATGTATGTATGTATGTATGTATGTATGTATGTATGTATGTATGTATGTATGTATGTATGTATGTATGTATGTATGTATGTATGTATGTATGTATGTATGTATGTATGTATGTATGTATGTATGTATGTATGTATGTATGTATGTATGTATGTATGTATGTATGTATGTATGTATGTATGTATGTATGTATGTATGTATGTATGTATGTATGTATGTATGTATGTATGTATGTATGTATGTATGTATGTATGTATGTATGTATGTATGTATGTATGTATGTATGTATGTATGTATGTATGTATGTATGTATGTATGTATGTATGTATGTATGTATGTATGTATGTATGTATGTATGTATGTATGTATGTATGTATGTATGTATGTATGTATGTATGTATGTATGTATGTATGTATGTATGTATGTATGTATGTATGTATGTATGTATGTATGTATGTATGTATGTATGTATGTATGTATGTATGTATGTATGTATGTATGTATGTATGTATGTATGTATGTATGTATGTATGTATGTATGTATGTATGTATGTATGTATGTATGTATGTATGTATGTATGTATGTATGTATGTATGTATGTATGTATGTATGTATGTATGTATGTATGTATGTATGTATGTATGTATGTATGTATGTATGTATGTATGTATGTATGTATGTATGTATGTATGTATGTATGTATGTATGTATGTATGTATGTATGTATGTATGTATGTATGTATGTATGTATGTATGTATGTATGTATGTATGTATGTATGTATGTATGTATGTATGTATGTATGTATGTATGTATGTATGTATGTATGTATGTATGTATGTATGTATGTATGTATGTATGTATGTATGTATGTATGTATGTATGTATGTATGTATGTATGTATGTATGTATGTATGTATGTATGTATGTATGTATGTATGTATGTATGTATGTATGTATGTATGTATGTATGTATGTATGTATGTATGTATGTATGTATGTATGTATGTATGTATGTATGTATGTATGTGTATGTATGTATGTATGTATGTATGTATGTATGTATGTATGTATGTATGTATGTATGTATGTATGTATGTATGTATGTATGTATGTATGTATGTATGTATGTATGTATGTATGTATGTATGTATGTATGTATGTATGTATGTATGTATGTATGTATGTATGTATGTATGTATATATGTATGTGTGGTATGTATGTATGTATGCATGTGTGGTATGTATCGTATGTACGTACGTATGTATGTATGTATGTATGTATGTATGTATGTATGTATGTATGTATGTATGTATGTTATGTATGTATGTATGTATGTATGTATGTAATGTATGTATGTATGTATGTATGTATGTATGTATGTATGTATGTATGTATGTATGTATGTATGTATGTATGTATGTATGTATGTATGTATGTATGTATGTATGTATGTATGTATGTATGTATGTATGTATGTATGTATGTATGTATGTATGTATGTATGTATGTATGTATGTATGTATGTATGTATGTATGTATGTATGTATGTATGTATGTATGTATGTATGTATGTATGTATGTATGTATGTATGTATGTATGTATGTATGTATGTATGTATGTATGTATGTATGTATGTATGTATGTATGTATGTATGTATGTATGTATGTATGTATGTATGTATGTATGTATGTATGTATGTATGTATGTATGTATGTATGTATGTATGTATGTATGTATGTATGTATGTATGTATGTATGTATGTATGTATGTATGTATGTATGTATGTATGTATGTATGTATGTATGTATGTATGTATGTATGTATGTATGTATGTATGTATGTATGTATGTATGTATGTATGTATGTATGTATGTATGTATGTATGTATGTATGTATGTATGTATGTATGTATGTATGTATGTATGTATGTATGTATGTATGTATGTATGTATGTATGTATGTATGTATGTATGTATGTATGTATGTATGTATGTATGTATGTATGTATGTATGTATGTATGTATGTATGTATGTATGTATGTATGTATGTATGTATGTATGTATGTATGTATGTATGTATGTATGTATGTATGTATGTATGTATGTATGTATGTATGTATGTATGTATGTATGTATGTATGTATGTATGTATGTATGTATGTATGTATGTATGTATGTATGTATGTATGTATGTATGTATGTATGTATGTATGTATGTATGTATGTATGTATGTATGTATGTATGTATGTATGTATGTATGTATGTATGTATGTATGTATGTATGTATGTATGTATGTATGTATGTATGTATGTATGTATGTATGTATGTATGTATGTATGTATGTATGTATGTATGTATGTATGTATGTATGTATGTATGTATGTATGTATGTATGTATGTATGTATGTATGTATGTATGTATGTATGTATGTATGTATGTATGTATGTATGTATGTATGTATGTATGTATGTATGTATGTATGTATGTATGTATGTATGTATGTATGTATGTATGTATGTATGTATGTATGTATGTATGTTATGTATGTATGTATGTATGTATGTATGTATGTATGTATGTATGTATGTATGTATGTATGTATGTATGTATGTATGTATGTATGTATGTATGTATGTATGTATGTATGTATGTATGTATGTATGTATGTATGTATGTATGTATGTATGTACGTATTGTATGTATGTATGTATGTATGTATGTATGTATGTATGTATGTATGTATGTATGTATGTATGTATGTATGTAT
>WSYQ01001631.1:5000-54184 GCA_011426435.1 Lysiphlebus fabarum
CAATGTTAAAAAGAAATTTAGAAATTAAACAATAGATCAAATTTACTTGATTTTTTATTGTGAATTCCTAACCTACACGAAGTAGTATTATTTTACTGGATTAAATCCAGAGTAAGTATTCAATTGTTCATTTATAAATATTATTAATATAAGATAATAATAATAGATAAAATATTAATAATAAATGGATTGTATCATTTAATAATGATTTTTTTTTATGATTAAATTTTTTCAGGTACTTAAAGAGGTGTTTTTATTAACATAAAACTTGAAGGGATTGAATTTATTCAACAAAAAAGATTAAATTGTCATTATCATTGTAGACATAGGTGCAAGGAGAATCTACACGAAGAAATTTTGTTTTACTAGATTTAATCCAGAGTAAGTTAATAACTCTTTATGTATTGAAAACAATAAATAATAATTAATAATTCAATGATTTATTTATAATTAGATTTTTACGATTTTTTCAGTTGCCTAAAGAGATTCTTTAGTTTTGCAAAAGGAAGAAATTAGTTCCAGAACAAATTAATATTACAGTATAAACATATCTGTATTATAATTATAATATTTTCTTTGATTTTTGGAGGATTAAATTATTGAATAAAATAAATATACATAAATTATATTTTTATCAAATTTATTACCAAATTAATACATCTTTTTACCCAGCCACGAACAAAAATCCATCTTTTGGTCAGCTTTTCATTGTCGATCAGAATGAAGCCACTGATATTCGATCACAAATAAATGGAGGTTCAACTTTAAATGGAGAAATTATTAATGCTGTAGGTAACACTCTTCGTTAAGTTAATGAATTTGCTAAGGCTTATCAAATGATGCATGATGAACTCCAGTCATCTATGCTCAATAACAGTGCACAATTAGAACCAGAAATGCAATTGTTATTTTCACTGAGACCTGGCATGGACATAAAAAGATATAACGCGCAGAGAGTCAATGAAGTTGCTGCAAATTTTACAACAACTTCAGATGGTAATATACCAGAATCGTATGTATCAATACGTTCCAAAAATACCAAAGAATTAAAATCAATCAGTAGCTTGGACCTTAACGTTGAACCCTTGATATATCCTTTATTTTATCCTTATGGTGAAAGAGGTTGGCATTCTAAAATACTCTGTGTAAATAAAAGAAAACGAGTATCACGAGCAGCATATATTAAGTATCGAATGGCTACTCGAGATGACAATATATTTTTGATGGGTGGACGTTTATTTCAGCAGTGGATTGTCGATAGTTACGTTAAAATCGAGCGAGACAGAACGAATTACTGTAGAATGAATCAAAAACAACTCCGTGCTGATAATTATCAAGGTTTAATTGATCATTTACAACAACGAGGGACAGAAACGAATAGCAGAAGTGGAAAAATGATAATTTTACTTTCGTCATTTACAGGTTCTCCTCATAATATGCTTCAACATTTTCAAGATGCAGAGGCTATTGTAAGGAAATTCGGTAAACCTGATCTATTTATAACTATGACATGTAATCCAACTTGGCGCGAAATTACGGAAAACTTATTGCCAGGTTAGACAGCATTAGACAGACCTGACATTGTCTCACGTGTTTTTAATATAAAAAAATTATGTTACAGTTGCTGAAGCAACTGTGCTTTCCCTGCGGGGGGAATTTTAATTTCAATTTTTAGTTTATTGGAAATTGAGGTAATAAATAAAAATGAATCGTGAATAGAAATATTTATTGATGTGTAATGATGTATTGATCGGCGTGGGTCCGGGATTTAGTTGTATAGAGTAAAAGGCAAAAGTCGAAAAAAGAGCGTCATATCCGTTTTCGCCGTCCTTTTCTAATAATATTGCCATTACTTTTTAATATATTTACATTGTGCCGTCGGTAATTGTTACCATCAAGCCCTCTGTAGTATAAATGTAGATAATGTCGCCTCTAGTAAATCAAACGCTTGAGGGGATAAATAATAATATATATAGCTATATTATATATTATCTTGTAAAAAAAATAGTAACATTGTATATTTATTATTTATATAATGATATTTTTAAGACAAACGGTTACGGGAGTTTAATTATTGTTTGAACAATTAATTATCTACAGATTATAATCACAACTGTATATTCCTAGCCATTGAATTTTTTGAAATACATTTTGAAGGAATATAGTTAATAATTATTTAATGAACAAATGACTAATAGAGAAGATGGAGTTGCTAAAAGACAAGTACTCGTAGAATTATTATTTAAAAAATTATTTAATAAATTACATTTGATAAATACATTTAAGATTGCATTAATTATTTTCTTCAATAAACAATATTTAATTGGCTTCGGAAAGAAGTGCAAATGAAAAAATGACAATAACTTGTTCAATTAATGTTCAAAAAATTATTAAATCAATCGCACCTTCTTCCTTGCCATTTGTTTTTGCAAAATCCATTCAATTTTACATAAATTACTTTTTTAAAGAATAAATGACTAATAGAAAATATGGAGTTTCAAAAAAGAAAAGTACGCTTGTATAAATATTATTCAAAAAATTGTTTAATCAATTGTATCTTTGGCCATTTGTTTATGATGAATAAACAAAGAAATTATCTAAATCGATTATTCAAATAAACACTTAAATTTACAGTTACTTTTACAGTTACTTTTAGGTCTGCTGTTTAAGAAATTATTCGATCAATTGCATTTGTCTTCTTAAAGTCATTTGTTGATTTTGAATATATTTAAAATTATTCAAATTAATCATTTGAATTAACTAACAGCTACGACATCTGATGCAAATAGAAAAAAAAACAATTGACTATAAAAATATTCTTTAAAAAAATGCATCTGTTTTTCTAGCTGTTTGTTCTTGTGACATGCATTTAAAATTACCTTTTTTTTCGTTTTAGTTATTTTTGCCTAATAAATTTATCTAAAATTACATGATTAATTTTTTTAAATGAACAAATAGTTCCGAAAGAAGATATAATTAGAAAGAAGACAATCACTTGTTTATTTATTGTTTAAAAACTTATTTATTTAAGTACAACTACCAGGTGGACCTCAAATTTAATGAACTTTGAATAAACAATCAATAATTTTTGAATGAACAAATGACTAAGGGAGAAAATGGATTTGTGAAAAAAAACAAGTATTTGCCTAAATATTGTTCGAAAATTATATAATTATAGTAATAATATATTTGTTCCTAAAAAATTCAGTACAGAAGAAAATGTAAAAAAAAAAATAAACTATTATTGGTACAATTACTCTTTAAAAAATTATTTAAACAACTGCATCTATCTTCCTAGCTATTTGTTATAATTATAAATGAATTTAAATTTTCATAAAGTCATTTTTGTATTAACAAATAGTTACGAAAAACGTTGGAAATTAAAAAAATACAATTACTAGTACAATTACTCTTTAACGAATTATTTGAACAACTGCATCTTTCTTCCTATCCATTTGTTCTTAAGAATTGCATTTGATTGTTGTATAATAATTATCAAATCATTGATATTATCAATAAATAATATTTCATATTATTAAAAATAATAATTAGAATTATTAATAAATAATATGTGGCTAAAAAAAAGGATGTACTCAAAAAAAGACAATAATAAACTATTATTGATGGGATATATATTTTTTTTGAGTACATCCTTTTCCTCAGTTATTTGTCCATTGGACAATTATGTTCAGGAATTAATATAATCTTATTATTATAATAAATAATAATAATTGTTATTAATAAATAATAATTAATAATATTATCTTGTTATATATATCAAAAAATTCAACAAATCGAGATAAATTACATTTTTAAAACTATATTTGCGCCAAAGATGTTTACACATAATTGACCCACGAGTCTAGAATGGCTCACAAATTTTTTTTTTCATTGTTACAATGCGTAAAGTTTATTCAATTTTCGTTCATTTTGCTTGTTCCTTCTAGTGGGTCATCTTCATTTCCGGAATCGCTTTCTTCTACCTTTTTAAATTCTTTGTTTTTATTTATTTTGTTGTACCATGATTTTATTCTGTGAATGTTTAATATCTATTTATAAAATTTCCATATTATATTTTTTTTCTTTTACTTTACTTTTTTCCCTCTGTTGAATTAGGATTTAGTGTTTTTGTCGTTCTTGAAGTCGTTGTTAAATTTTTAATCTTTTTATATTCAATTATTTTCAATTCCTTTAGTGCTATCACGTCACCCTTTTTTCCCTCAAAACTTTCTGCCTCTTCATTCCACATATTTAATTCAATCTGAAATATATATTTTTTAGTAAATTTAGTATCTTTAGTCTGTTTCAGTAGTTTTTTTTTTCATCTAAATTTGATTTTACTTCGTAATCACTGTCGTCTGCTAATGATATTGTTCTTTTTCTTAATAACCGTCCTGTCATTGAATATATAAATTCCACTTCCTTTATTGTTGTTATGATTGCGATTATATCTATAAAAAATCACTACCAGTATTAATAATACTGGTTTTTTTTTTATTTAAAAATAATTTAACCTGTAAATGAATTATTCGGTAAATGTACGATTTTTCTATATTTCTAAACTCGAATTTGCTATTTTTATAATTTTTTTTTTCATCGTTGTATCTTTTGTTGTGTTTTTTTTATTTAGTTTAATTTTTTTTTCTTCATGTTTTGGATTATCCCTTTTTTGTTTTCTTTTACCCATTTTGATTATATTGGCTGTTGATTTTGAAAAATTCTCTTTGATCTGTTCACAAATTGGTTAAAAATGATCGATGTTTTCTTTTTTTTTTTTTATTGATTCATTAATGTGAAGTTGTTCCATCGTTTTTGTTTTTTATTTTTATGTCAGAAATTGTGGTTATTATATGTTGTAAATGAATTTTAACAGAATTGTAACTGAAATGGATCATCATTCTCCACATTACTATATTTTAGGTGATTATTATATCGTACTTTTTTTTCTGTTTTTATCCTTTATACTTTTTATCTTTTAAACTTTTTGTTTGTAATATAATGATAATTATTATTTATAGACGACTCTAGTAATACTAGTTTTCATAACTCCACGATTGTTGACAATTCAATGGCAGTCATTTACAAATTCGGTATTTTCTTTTCTTCTTTACATGTTTGTTATTATTTTTCTTTTTTTAACCTTTACATTTTAATTTTCAGATCAATCGAATTTTTTGTTTATGGAAACATTCTTTTCATTTTTTTTTCGCCCTATTTCTTCATTTAAGAATCCAATTAATAGAACTTGTCCGAAACGTGAGTTGTTTTAAATTATTTTTTTTTTCTAATTAACTTTATTAATATTTTTTAATTCTTTTGTAGTTAATCAACTGTTAATATCATGTGGCGGTAAAGTATATTCACATCCGCTCAATGATGAGGGGCCTTTTGATGTTTGTGGTTCACAATATTTATGTGACAAATGCAATCAAATAAGAAAAGCTCGATGTGATTTCTATCATTTTTACGGTAATGATGAAAAGGCCAATATATGGATTAACCAGTTTATACCTTCTTTGATGGATATGCCAAAAGTTCCACGTATTCGTGTTTTGCTACAACAAATGGCTTTGAGTAGTAATGACCTGATGTTGAGCTTCATCTTCGTTATCTATTTCAATCATTATATATATCTCATCCTGATGCTAATCATATTAAGTTTGAAGTTTCTTTGTTTAATACCAGCACCACTAGCAAGAATTGTGTGTCTGATGATTGGGAGAGAAAAAGGGGGGGAGTAGTAATTCATACGTTCCCATATTATACATTTTTCTGTATTTTCCTTTATATTTACTGATATTTTACCATTTTTATCGTATTTTTCTTTATATTCAGTAATTTTTCCTTTAACTTTATCATATTTATCGTATTTTTCTTTATATTTAGTGATCTTCCCATGAAATTTTCGTATATTTTCCTTCATATTTACTAATAGTTATGTGATATTTTCCCATATTTATCGTGTTTTTCTTTATATTCAGTGATTTTCCCTTTAAAATTTCTCATATTTATCGTATTTTTCTTTATATTCAGTGTTTTTTTCTCGATATTTTCATATATTTTTCTGTATTTTTCTTTATATTTACAAAATTTATCGTATTTAGATTAATTAAGGGACTTAGAATATTTTCGGGGGGGTCCAGATGAAAAGCGAAAACAATAGGAAATTAAAATTCCCTAAAAAATAGAAATGTTAAAAAAACTTAAAAAAGACCATTTGTTTGGCAATGTTCTTGCTTACGTATATGTTGTTGAATATCAGAAACGTGGTTTACCTCATGACCACATGTTAGTGACATTGAAACAAAATTGTAAAATTACTACTCCAGCTATTGTGGATAAATATATTTCAGCGGAAATTTCAGATAAAAATGAATACCCTCAGCTTCATAGTATTGTCATAAAGAACATGATTCATTTCTGTGGAAGTTTGTGTAAAGACGAAAAAGGTAAGTGTCCTAAAAAATTTCCAAAAGAATTCCAAGAGGAAACAACAATGGACGAAAGCGGGTACCCTACTTACCGCAGAAAAAATACTGGTGTTTTTGCCAACGCTCGAATGAAAATATAACTAATAATCGATATGTCGTTCCTCATAACCCGACACTATTTATATTATTTAATGCTCACAAAAACGTCGAAGTTGTGTCAATTATTAAAGCTATGACATATTTATACAAATATATTTATAAAGGCCATGATCTTGCTTCGGTAGTTGTAACAGATGCTGCAAGTGATAATACTAATGAACCAATTATTCATGATGAAATTAAAAATCTTATAGAAAAGCGATATGTCAGCCCAGTGGAAGCATGTGATCGAATTTATGGAAGAGAATTGCAACATAAAAGTCACTCTATAATTCGGTTACCAGTCCATTTACCGAATCAACAAGTTGTAGCTATTGCTGATGAAAGAGAAGACACTATTCGGGCTGCCTTAGAAAAACAAACTATGTTGATGGATTACTTCGCTTTAAATCAACGTGATCCAGAGGCTAGAATGTATACATATGAAGAAATCCCATCGTATTTTGTATTTCAGAAAAACACTACAAATCGTCCAGCCATGTGGAAAAAGCGTTTACGACATTTCAATGTCATTGGCAGGATGTATTCTATCAGTCCACGACAAATCGAACTTTTTCATCTTCGACTGTTATTACTTACAATAAAAGGAGCAACAACCTTTGAAGATTTGAGAACAGTTAACAATGTAGTTCATGATACTTATCATAGTGCCTGTGTAGCCTTGGGCCTCACTGAAGATGGTTCTGAGTGGGACCGTGCAATGACTGAAGGAGAAATATGGATGATGCCCAAACAGTTACGACATTTATTTGTTCATATATTGATATACTGTCAACCAAACAACCCAAATGAGCTGTGGAAAAATTTTAAAGTAGCTTTGTCAGAAGATTTTAAGCATAAAGGGCACGGTGAAACTCAATCTTACGCACGGGCATACCATGAAATTAATACACTCTTAGGTTACGAAAATTCCAGTGTCAATAAATTTCCATCAATGCCATCATTGACTGAGTTTGAAAAAATTGATGACGATAACGAAGAAATATCTCTCCAAAATCATAAACAAATTGGTCTTACACAATATGCAAAATTGAATAAAAAACAAAAGCAGATTGTCTATGAAATTTTAAATGCTGCTATGTCGAAAGAAAAACAGCTTACAACTACATGTTTTTACATAGATGGGTCAGGTGGTTCATTTGGTTACAACACAATTTACCAGCTATTGAAAAGTAAAGGATTTAAAATTGCTACAATGGCATATACAGGAATAGTGGCTATATTACTTCCTCAAGGAAGAACCATGCACAAAGTTTTCGGTATGCCAGTTTCAATTTTTGCTGATTCAACTTCAAATTTCAGAGCTCAATCCAAAGAAGCAAAAGAATTACTAGATTATGATATATTGATATGTGACGAACCTCCAATGGCACCAAGATATTGCATAGAGTTGGTAGACCGAACCTATCGAGATTTAACAAAAACTGATCTACCTTTCGGTGGAAAAATTATGCTTATGGGTGGCGATTTTCGACAATTACTACCAGTGAAAGTCAATGGTTCACGAAGTGAAACGGTCAACTTATCTATCAAGTTCAGTCATTTATGGAAAAATTTCAAGGTTTTCTCTTTAACAGAAAATATGAGAACGGTACCTGTAGAAGCAGAATTTGCCAAGTATTTACTAGATGTTGGTAATGGTATTTTAAATGACAATGATAATAACTTATTGGCTCCCAAAAATTGTGTTGCGTTCCAAGATGATGATATAGTACAAACAATTTTTAAAGATCTCATTGACAATCGTCAATATAACGATCTAACAAAAGTTGCAGTTTTGGCAGCTCGACATGTAGACGTTGATGGAATTAATAGTGGGGTTATGGAATTGCTTGACCACAGTACGGAAAATTGTGATAATGGAGATATTGATGATGTTATATTACCAGAATATTTAAATACTTTGAATCCCCCAAATTTTCCGCCATATGAATTAAAATTAAGAATACATTGCATAGTTATGCTACTTCGTAATTTGAGTCCCCATGAAGGATTATGCAATGGAATTAGATTACAGATAATAAATTTGTCCAATAACCTTTTGAAATACCGAATTTTAACAGGTGACATGGCGAATAATATCGTGTTCATACATCGTGTAACATTGTATTGTAAAAATGTTTATCCATTTATTTTCAAACGGAGACAATTTCCTGTAAAAATAGCATTCGCAATGACAATCAATAAAAGTCAAGGACAAACTTTCAAAAAAGTAGGACTCGACTTTCGAAAAGATGTATTTAATCATGGACAATTATATGTAGCATTTTCACGCATCAGATCTTGGCAATCGCTAAAAATATTTTTAGGGGACCAACGTCAAGATAATAAGATAAAAAAATATGTTTTTACAGAATTATTTCAAAATTAAAAATTTTTAATAACTTACCAAAAATAATTTATATAAAAATAAAAATTTTAATATATACATTTTTTAAGTTAAAAAAAAGTTAATACATGTTTATTATTTATTTTTTTCTTTGAAAGAAATTTTTGTTAAGCGCATGACACTGAGTTATGCATAGTTTTGCATATATTTTAAATCCTCAACAATAATAATAACATAAAAAAACGCGCGCAGGGCGCGCGTCATCGGTCTAGTATTTATATATATTCGGTTCCTGCTTAATACATAATATTTATATAGGATAGACAGAGATCCAAATTTGTGACCTCGTTTGTATTTTTTTTTTGAACTCCACGTCACAAAGTCGAGACTTTTTCTTCAACATCGTGGGGTCAGAATTTAAAAAAAAAACTATTGAAGAATTTAAAAAAATGTATCAGCAATACACCAACACTATCACCAAACAAGTAAATGAAGTTGGAGAATTTCCAAACGTACCAGTTGTCAAGAATAATTAAAGAATTGATATGACTTCAATTTTTGATGACAATTTATTGCAGGAAGATCCTGAAGATGAACCCAAAGAATATTTGGCCATGAAAAGAGCTAAAAAAGACCAAAATATTCTCGAGTGGTGAAAAAATCATGAAAATGCTCTCTCAACATTGGCAAGTATGGCCAGAGATCTATTCTCTATCATGGCAACATCAGTACCAGGAGAATGATTATTTTCTCTTACTGGTTTAGTAATGACCAAGACCAAAATGTTCATGAATGATGAGTCAGCGAGAATTATATTGTGTCTTCACTCTTGGTTTGATGTTGAATTATTATAAATAAATAAATAATAAATAAAATGTATATAAAATGTATATAAGTTTTATTTATTTATTTATTTGTTTCAATAATTGATCCTAATACTATATGAAGTTTTTTTTTTTCATATTTTTGAAAATTACTTTAAAAAAAATTTTATGATAAATAAAATAATTAAACAATAAATAAATACTTGTAATAAATAATGTGTTTAAATTTTTTTTCCCATAAAATACAACATTGTTGATTAATATTATTAATTAATATTTTTTAAATATTATTATGTTCTAGAACATATATTTTTATTTTTTATTATTATTTTATATTTAAATATTTATTTTCAGACGAAACCGAAGAAAAACCGGAACGAAACGAAACGAAATTTACAATTTTGACATTTAACGAAATCGAAACGAAATTTGTGAAAATTTCCGTTTCGTATCCAGCCCTAGTGAGAGCAGTTTTTTTTATTATAATAACTTTTGAGAATTTCAATTATTCATTAAATAATGATAAAATTAAAAATGACATTTTCAATATGATGTAAAATAATGATAATGATAAATGTTTTATTTTCAAGTATGAACTATTTACTTGACAATTGTTTCATTATAGCCTTGTACATTTTGTGAGTAAATAGTTATCATACTTGAAAATAAAATCTTGAACATTATATTATCATTATATTACATCATATTGAAAATGTAGTTTTTAATTTTATCATATAAATATCGAATAAAGTATTTCATATTTATATAATTTAAAATCACCAACTTAATTTTGCAAAATACATTTAAGCTTTTTTTGTTTTGTTGTTTTTTTTTTTTTCTTTTTTCTTTCAACAGATACAATTGCTAAAAATTTGTGTTATCCAATCTGGTCAACATAAATGGTTAATATTTATTCATTTACTAAAACTACTGTAAGATGTTCAACATTTATATGATTCATGGACAAAAAATGATTTAATTAATCAGAATAATTGACTTAGTACTATCATTGAATAATACTATTATTAAGTCAAAAGAATTTAAAAATTAATCGAGATAAATTTACATAAGTTTATAAAAAAATCAAAATATTGATAGTTTTGAATAATTACAAAAAAAAATATCATAATTATTATTTGAAAAAATATGATTCATTGATGATGAAGTTTTTACACATTAAGTAACAACATGACATATAAATGGTACACAATGTGAATTATAACATGTAAATTTTTTCTTTTGTAACTATATGTGCCTTGGTACCAAACTGATGGATTTGATATGAAAAATATTATTTCTACTAAACAACTTATTTGTTATTGAAAAATCTACTGATAATAAAATAATTATAATAATCAGATTGATTTGAAAAAATAATAAAAATTTCAGTTGGTGTAATGCTTTTCGATTTATGATATTATCCATTTGATACTCAAAAGCTTGATTTCACTCTAAAAACTATTGAGGTAATTGTCTTGAAGGCCATGATCTTGGACATAATATAATTACTGAAAAAAGAAGTAAATCAAACGAAGTTTTCGGAATTTTTAAATATCAAAATTATGATCAAGACAAACGTACAGAAATTGAAGAACAAAATAAATAATATATTGATCATTGTTTAGAATTATTTTTTCATAATAAAATAACATTTGTTGCTGTTAAAGAATTTTTTTAAATAAAACAAAATTATTACGTTATAATAATATTATTATTTATCACATGGTGATTATTTTTTCAATACATACTATTGTATTAAATTTTTTTAGTGTTGTTAGTTTTTAATTCAATTTAATCAATCAGCATTTTGTTAATTTGATTTTGACATCAAAATATGTATCAATCTATAAGGTTATTTGAATTAGATATATTTTGTTGTTAATTTTCTATTTTTTCATTGTTGAATTTTATAATCTTTTCATAATTTATAATTTTTTTTTGTTCAATATTAATAATTATTTTGTTTACAAAACTTAAACATGTGACAAATAATATACATATCCTATATGTATTATTTATTCATTTATTTATTTATTTATTTATTTCTTATATTTTATTACCCCAGCGGCAAGAGGCAATTATTAGGATCAGGATAATATTGCAGTAAGCAATTTAATACATATTACATAATAATATTACAATTTATCAAAATATGAGATATAAATGTTATTTACAATAATTATATTAGGTATGGATCATATTATTCAACTTAATAAAATTAATAAAAATTATATTCAAGAGATAAATTTAAATGATAAAAATGGATAGCATAATTCTAAAATTATAAAAAATCAAATCAGCTTTGTTCTATGATTGCCTAGACAGTTTGACACAGTCAAGTACAAAAGCAGGTGAAATATGTTCATACGAAATAATTTTACTAAATAATGACGTATTACGACACGCATTATTGGTGAGATTAATCATATTTTGTAAAGGAGGAATGGTTGATGACACGCTTTGTCCAGCTGTTGAATAGAATGGTGATACATTTCTTAAATTAGTACCTAACATACGTAACCTAACATCAGAGAGAAGACTTGGACAGTCAACAGCTCCTGTTAGCAATTTAATGAAACAGATTATTGTTAGGGTATCACGATGTATCGAGATATTTGTCATATCAGCCAGCTGGAAAAGAGTGTCGTCATCACATCCTCTGTCTAAAACCAATGCCGTTGTACGATACAATAAGTACTTTATAAATTTTCGTTGAACTTTATTTATTAATTGATATTGTTTTTTAGTTCGTAGTGCATATACTGCTATAAAATAATCCAATTTTGATTTTACAAAGGCATTGAACAGTGCTTTTATTGAAGAGGGATTCTTGAATGATCTAGATAAACGAAAAACCAGGCCTAGAGAGGACATTGCCGATCTAACTGTTTGTTCAACCTGAGTGTTAAACAAGAACCTATCATCAAAAACAATTCCCAGATCAGTTTTTTGTTTAGTACGTGTTAAATCTATTCCATGTATATTGTAGTTGAATATAAGAGGATGAGACGATTTAGTGAATGACATGGAATTACATTTAGCTTACTTGAAGGTCATTATACTCACACCAGTTTACAAAAATATTTAAATTTTTTTGTAAGTGATGGCAATCATTTAGCGATTTGATAGGCAGGTACAGTTTAACATCATCAGCATATAGTAGTGTATAACAAGAAAGTCTATTAGATAGGTCATTAATATAGATATTAAATAGTAATGGGCCTAAGTTCGAGCCCTGAGGTACACCAGAAGTTGGTGTATATGGTGAAACAGAAAGAAGTGATATTTGTCTATAATTAGAGATTAATAGTGGATTACCTGCTTTGAATAGTGGTTTTACCACTGAGTTTTTCCAACAAGTAGGATAAGTACCAGTAGATATAGCCATATCAAATATAATTTTCAGAGGATGAATCAATGCATCAGGACAAATTCTTATCAACGACCCAGGCAGGTTATCATAACCAGTAGTATTATTGTTTTTCACAAGTAGGATTGCACGAGCAACGTCCTCAGAGGTAATAGTAATATCCTGATCATTCAAAAATCCACTAGACATAATTAAGTCAAAACTCGATTCAACATCAGTATCTAGTTTATTAAACACATTCGAGAAATGTAGAGCAAATACATCAGTTATATCCTGAAGATTATGATTAATATTATTATCAACCAGAAGGCAATTTAACGAATTAAATTGGCTTTTTTTGTTATTAATGTATTTCCAAAACATCTTTGGATTGTTATTAATATTGCTCTCAATTTTCGTATTATATAATTCAAGATCTCTAGCAGATACTAGTTTAATAGTTGACATGATTGATTTGATTCTAGAATTTATTGCTGTTGATTCATTAAATTTTATAATTTTTAAATATTTATGTTTATTTTTAATAAGGGCAATCAGCTCAGCTGAGTACCAACAAGGATATCTAGAGGCCCTGTGGCCATATTTAGGCGGATAGTAATTACTATCAATTAATTTAAATAAAGTATCATAAAACTTATCACAAAGATCATCAACCGTAAATAGAGTACCATCAAGGTTGAGCTGATTGTCCGAATTTATAGATCTTAATTCTAACTTAAATTTATCTACATTTAAATATTTAATATTATACTTTGATGCTAAAGTGAGTGAGGGTTTAGAGCTAGTACATAAAGAGGTAGAATGAGCAATATGCAGGAGAAGAGGAGGATGGTAGTCATCCTGTTTAACCAAAGCAGAGCCAAGAGAAACAATACAAGTTGCACCTGATACTAAAATGAGGTCAAGAAGTTTACTACGTAAATTTGGAACTGAGTTGAGTCGTTGTAAGTTAAGTGCATTGATGAACATAGATATACTAGAATAGACCTTGATATTTGATGAATGTGATGCTGTACCATGGGTCCGTTCGAAAAGTCACTCGGAAACCCGGAAGCAGCGCAGTAGACGAAAAAATACAGGAATAAAATAAACTTAAAAGTAACTAAAGGTTACTGTAGACTATTGATTGTAATAACGGACATATTGCAAGCCACTCACTTTTGTTACTTATGAAAAGTATTTTTATAATTATTATTAATAATTAAACAATAGAATATTTTTTTGATTTGTAGTTTGTACCTATACAAATTCATGACAAAAAAAATCATGCTTACCACAACAAAATATCAAAAATTTTCTATGATCTCAATCTTGAACTTCCGGGTTTCCAAGTGACTTTTCGAATGGACCCCATAATCAGGCAGATTGAAATCACCAGCTATAATTAAATTGTTCTTATAATTAATTAAATACTCCAGTAGCAGTTTGATGAACTTAGCAAATATTTTGCTCTTGCCATTGACTATGTCTGGAGGAATGTAAATTACAATTATTCTATAGGATGCACCAAGATAATCAAAGTATATTCCAAGTATATCAATTTCCATAATATTGTTAATAGCATCTGGTAAATTAAGTATATGAACATTATTGAATTTATTTAATTTTAACGCACAAAGTACTTCACCCCCTTTCGATTTGTAATTAGTATCTCTGTCAGCCCTAAAAACAACAAAATGTTGACTATCAAAGTAGTGATAGGATGATATACTAGGATCTAGCCAAGATTCAGTGATGAGAATAATGTCATGATCCAGTATGAGTGAGTTGACATACATTTCCTTGAGTTTATTTTTAATGTTCCTAGTATTTTGGTAGAGAATAGTAAAACCTAGATCAGTATGTGCTAAAGTATCAGTAGAAAGAGAGACTTGAGTAGAGCTGAAAGGTAAAGATGAATTAGCTGAAAAAAAACATGTAAGTGAGTGAGAGAAGGCAATATTTATTTTAGACTGAGAAGATAATTTATTATAGCTAGATAATTCTATTATTTGTTGATATCACGTTGTTGGGTGAGTGTTGTTCATAACCCTGAAGACACCATTGATGAACCTGATCCTTGGATTTGTGATGCCATCTTTTGTCAATTGAGATGTCAATTGACGTCTTTGCGCCAGTTGAGCCGATGTAAAGTCCTGAAAGATAGCTACCGTGGCCATCCAACCTGTCAGTGACTTTGATTTCTTCAAATCCATAAATCTTTGCACAAATACATCTATATAGAAAATTTCATTAAATTTCACCTTAGTCATTCTGAGCTTTGAGTTCCAGAATGAGGGTGGATACGTGACGAGGTCACTTTGACAGTACCAAGATTTGGTTGTGCATCAAAAACAAACTTTATGAGCTGATCTACTTTACGTCGATCACTTAATACACGTTGATTAGTATTTAAATTATTATCAGGATCCTCAGGTATGCCAAAGACTATGACATTAGACATACGTTCCAACATTAATTTACTATTATTTATTTCATCACCCATTTGATTGATACCTGTTTTATTATCAGCAATAGTTGTTGTATTTATTTTAATTTGTGTTGTATTGTTGTTATTATTTGTAGTTAGTGTTTTTATATTATTATTAACTTGACATAATACATCATCAATTGAGTCAAATTTTTTATTCACAGTAACCGTAAACGATTGAAATTCATCAATACGTCTTGTTGGTGATCTCACTGTTGACATTATGTGTATATAATAATCAAGAAGACTAGAGATACAGGAGGAGTAACTCCCTATCTCAATGCATGTAATATCTTTCAGCCAATTCCCGTGAGGCTAGTAGCTGTCAAAACGAATTTAGCGTACAGCATGGTTCAGCGCATTGTATATTTATTTCTTATTTTTAATGCGCAGCTTACACATACATACATACATTAATTGGTTTTCGACATTAATGTATGTATGTATGTGTGAGCCATGCTGTACGCTAAATTCGCTATGACAGCCACTAGCCTCACGCGAATTGTCTGACATATTCGAGGCGAGTTACTCCTCCTGTATCTCTAGTCTTCTTGATAATAATACAGCTGTCACAGCTGTTTGACAATAACTAGTAGCGACGACTAGTGTGAAATATTAAAACCTTGGTAGGTAATGTAGTGCAGAATAATAAAGTGCTGGTAGTAGTGAGATTAAGAACTAACTGCAAGGCAGAAATGTTCAGATAACCACGCCCTAATCACCAGGTCTAGAAGATGATGTCGATGAAGTACAGCAAAATTAATCATGTAACTGACCAAGCCAGATGATAGAAGTTATATACCAAATTATGAACAACAAATTGTTTAATAATTAAACAATTATTTAAAATTAGTCCACTTTACTTAAATATATTGTTCTATTAAATTATATTCACACAGCAACAATAAATGACACCTGAGAGGTTATGTTACCAACCGACTCACCATTTAATTAAAAAAAAACTATTAATTAATATAAAATAACACTTTATATTATAAAATATTATATTTAGCTGGTGTATCCGTACTAACAATATATTAATTAGCAATTAAATTGACTTTTTAAGATCAAAAATTGAAAGTTTATTGAAATGTGTACGAGAGACGATGCGCATCGTACGGAATCCAACCACCATTAATAACATAATAATGAAAATTTTTAATTAATAATCGTTTAAATAATTGTAACGACAATATATCGATTTATAATAAATTTTTTAAACTGGATAAATTTTTTTTAACAATTTTTAAAAATTTTAACTTACTGAGATTGTTACTTTTTAAATAATTAAAAACTCACTGTCATATTTACAAAAAAAAAAATTTGCAAAAATATTAATTTTATAAATATAGCTTATAAATATAGCTTATATTTATGTGATGTTTTGAATATTAAATGAAAGGAGTAATTGTCAAAAACATTTTAATATTATTCGTGATGAAATTTTTAGTAAAAAATTATAATGTTTAAAAAGTAAGTATTAATTATAGATACTAATTAATAAAAATAATAATAAAATAATGTATTTAATTGAATGTCATAATTGAATGTGTCATATGGCTTTGCTTATCAAATTCAAATTTTATATTTGATATTGCTTGATTGAACTGCATGTTGCATGTTGCATGTTGCAATTGATAAATAAAATAATTTTATTTATTTATTTTTAAAAACTATTAATTTTTCATAGATATAATGCATGAATAAATAACTTCTGAAACTTTTTCCTTTTTTTACTTAGTTTTTATGATTGTGCATGTTTTATTTTTGATTTTATTTGTAATTCTAATTCACAGAGATGATGATATGTGTGTATTTTTGTGTGTATTTATTATTTAATATTTTAATTATAAATTAAAATAATATTATGTACATGTTTTTTTACTTTTTTATAATTTATTTCATATTTTAAAAAATTTTTTTCTGAAAATTGTATTTTTTATATTATTATTATTTTTATAAACATAAATATCATGCATAAATATTTTTTATTTACAATAAATTGCATGCATTTTTTTTATATTTTACTATTTTTATTATTATATGAATGATTTATTTATTTTTTTATCAATCAAATAATTTTTATTAATTTTTAAATGCATGGATATTGATATAAGGTACAGTACTAGTACCATTATACATTAGAAAAGGTACGTTCTACATCAATTAAATATACTGTTATTTTTTTCATTGAGTACAGCTCCATTACGTACAGTAGGAGCATAAAAAATTAAATCTGTCGGTAAAACAGAAAGGGGAGGACAAACTCAGTTAAACGTTCTTTGTTTCACCTTAAGCGCAGCAAATTTGCATTGAAAAAAAAAAAAAAAAATTAAATATGGCCCCTGTGTTTGCAACCAAAAGAACTATTCACAACCTTTATTATTTATGTCATTATTATTTTTTTTATTGATACATGTTTGTTGTTAGAATCTCATCTATTTTGTTGTAATTAAATATCAACATAATATTATTACTATTACTACAATCCAATCAATTATCATCTGGTATAGGTATAGTTTTTTTAATTACAAAAAGTGTATCAATAATATCATCAACAAATTAAATTGCCTTTAGCATCAACAACAACAAAATCAAATATCAATATCAAAAACACCACGAGTTGGAAACCAATAACACAACATCAGCAACTCAAAAATACTACAACAGTTTTAAAACAACAGAATTATCAACAACTTCAATATCAAACTATGCCAGCTGTACCAGAACGACATGTAACCAATATATAATATCCAACAGTTTCATTAGAAGATGATGTGAACATATTATGTAGTAGGACATATATTTTTGTGTGTACTTTACATCTGAACAAAAATGAAATTTTTGATATAATAAATTTGATTTATTATTATTGTAAAAAAATGAATTTGTGACATATAAACAAATTAGACTTATGATTAAATTATTGTTTCGATACTTTGAAATTTTGGATATTGATGAACAATATTTAGATTTCAATTTGTTTATTATTTTTTTTAAAATAAATATACAAAACGGGGCTAAAGTTGGCGGCCACTTTAGCGGCACGACGATCGTGGCGCAGGGATACATAGGGTGCTGGCGCCCAGTTCCTAATAATTTTATGACTCCTAACTATTAACACAAAATTTTCGCTTAAAATTACTTTTTCAGTTAAAATACATTACTATGAACTTTACAAGTTTCTCCGGGTGGTCCTTGGGGGTGGAAAATTCAGAAAACTACAGATTTTAAGTATTTTTATTTTTTTTTCTCAAAAAGTTACCGTTGCTACCTAATTATTTAAACGTAAATCAATAGATACAATTAAAATACACAATTGAGAATTTTTACAAGTTCCTCCGGGTGGTCCTTGTGGGTGGAATATCCGGAAAATAGTAGATTTTAAAATTACAGATTTTACATTTGTTATTATTTTTTTTGATCTAATGGAATTTTTTTGACCGTTTTTTCTTCACGATCGTTTTCACAATAGTCAAAAATAATTTCATGATATTAAATTTGATAATTATATCAATCTTTATAGTTTGTAAATGATATATATTTCAGGTACCAGCCTGACTTTCGGAACGCTCAAGGTTTTTTTTTTTTTAAATGGCTTATAAATATACAAATTAATAAATTTCTATATTTTTTTTTTCTTTTATCACTCATAATTTCATTAAAAAAAAAAAACAAACGGACAATTTCAATTCTACAAGTTTTAATTGTACAAACTAAATTATTTATTAATTAAAACTTTATTATTTAGGTCATTACCATTATTTATTTTATTTATATCAAAGCAAATTCTATTCCTATTTTAGTCAATCTATTTAGTCCAATTCTATTCTAATAAAAAATTTTATCCTACTGCATAATATGTTTACATGTATTAGAATTTGAATCAAATTTTTTGATGTTTCAAACACTTCTTATATTTAGATTTTTCTTGTTCTTAACTTACTTAAGTAAAAAAAAAATGCAAATAGAAGAAGGAAACATTTTAGTAATTAATATTTTAAGAACATGCTTTTTTAAAAAAAGTATCACTTCTTCTTTATATTATTCATAAAAAACAAACGTATTTTTTTTAGTATTGCATAGAATAAGTCAAATGCATAAAAAACAATTGTTATAAAGTCTGAGTTATAAAATTAAAATATTAAATAATTATAAACTTGTTTAAAGAACAAAAATTAGAAAATTCATATCAAAATATAAATAATTATGAAAAATAAAATAAGTCTTCAAATTTCATTCAAAGTGCAAAAAAACTTTCAAGAACTAATTCTTTGGTATTATGTACTACATCTGCTAAATCAGCCATTACAAAAATAAAACTGTTAATAATGCTATCATTTAAACAAACATCTGGCTTCAGTTTTTCCCAACTCAATTTGTCAATAATAATACCATAAATAGAAGCTTCACACAAATTTGGAAATCCTTTTCCTTAGCTACCTCTCAATTTGTCAATAATAATACCATAAATAGAAGCTTCACACAAATTTGGAAATCCTTTTGGATAATAACAATAATCGGTAAAAATATTTGTAATTTCTTGCAGCTTTGGACATTTTTCTGGAATCGAACTGTCCAAATTCAGCTCTTCGAGTTCATGTGTATCTGTATTTTTATCATTTAAATTACCATTTTCGATGTGTAAAGAATCATATAATGTATTAATTGTTGTTGGCTCATTTACTTTTCTTTGAATATTATTACCTATCTCTATTATCTCTGTGTATTTAGTTTGTGTACCAATTGATACCCTCAAGTTTTTGGCCCTTTTAACTGATAATTTCCGCGCACCCATTTTTCCTCTCCAAACTCAGTACAATCGACATCAGTTACTTTCTTTTTTTTTTCCTTACTTTGAGTAATGCAATTTCTTCGCCTGGTAAGATCAGCTTTGATGTAAGGTTCAATTTCCTGCACATATACTTGAGCTGGTAATTTTCTTTCTTTTTCAAGAATATTTTTTTTTAACAATCGCCAGTTATTCTCAATAATTGCGTTTGAATCACGACGAATATTTAATCGGATCAGAATGATACTAGACCATAGAGGAAAAAGAGGAAACAGATATCGAAACAAATATTTGATTAATTTTTTTGTAAAATATTCATTTTCAACAGTAGTTAGTTTAGCATTGCTTTCCACTTTTTGTCAAATGTTATTGAAATAAAGAAAAAAAGGCAAACTTTTCATTTTTTCGAAATCATGAGTATCATAAACAATACTTTCTACATCCACAAGATTTTTCCTATCATCATTATCATTAATATCATTTTTTTCTGGACAAGATTCAGACTCTGTTGAGATATTATCGCTTTTTATAATGAAATCTAAAGCATCGCTGAATTGTTCTACTTCATGGGTTGAACCAAAAATAATTACAATATTATTGCAAATCTCAGCTGCCATGTTCAGATTTTCAGAATGTATAAGTAGATTCATTGCACTTATAAAAAATTTCTTAAACTCTCGTTTTTCATTTTGTTTTTATTTCTTCGTGATTTTCTTTTCATCTTCATTTATTTTTTGTTTTTAATGTATAACACTCATCTACTTTTTTTGCGACAGCGTGGATCAAGTGAGAGGAACATATATGTTGAATCGTGAAGGTTTGGTGAGCTTTCTTTCCAGTTTCTTCGTCAAATCGGTCCTGTAAATATCTCCAAAGAGTAACACCATTAAACTCTTTGCTAGAAGCATGCAAAAGAGCTAAACTGCAATCTGTTTCTATTTTTGTTATTACATGCCAAGACCCTGCTATTTTTCTGAGAGCAAACATCAGTTTTCCAAAAAAACTAGAAATAATTTTTTGAGCCAAATTTTCGGCGTTAATTACTCCTACGCCCTTCATTTTTCACGAAATCCTGTTAATTTGTATGCCATAAATTGTGAGAAAGCTGTGTGTGTAATGAGCGTGAAATTATTTATAAGCAAAGTTAGATAATCATGCAATAATTTTCTTGAAGTAAATAAAGCTTGCGCAAATGATCAAAAAGCAACATCAATTTATTGAAGCCATAAAATTACTTCACTTTCCTAGAATGCAAAAATTATCATAGCATTTATTAGTGACGGAAATAGCAAAACATTCGAAATGTTATCGTATTCATGTCTATAAATCTAATCAACTAAAAAAACTTGCTGCGTTTTCATGCAATTTATAAAATACTTTAAAACAAAAGACTTTGTTTTCATCATTTTTAAATATCATTTACAACCTCTGTTAATATTTTTGTGAAATTATAATTATTATTTTATCGTTGAACCGTCAACGCAACTGCCAAATTAAAAAAATAAAAAAAAAAAAAAAACTAACCAGAGTCTCGTAAAAACTTCTATTTACAATTTCATTTTTTTTTTGTCCATTTTTATTTTTTTATTGTTTAAAAAATGACTATATAAAACACTCCTGTTAATATTTTTGTGAAATTATAATTAGTATTTTATCGTTGAACCGTCAAAGCAACTGCCAAATTAAAAAAATAAAAAAAAAAAAAAAACTAACCCGGTTTCTCGTTAAAACTTCTATCTGTAATTAGTATGTTTTCTTTTTCCATATTTTTTTTTCTCAATTGTTAAAAAAATATATACAACAAAACACCCCTTTTTCCCTTTCCATACATACCGTTAAATAAAATAAAATATTTAGGCATAATGAGAGGCGAATAATATAATAATAAATAAAAATGATCAACAAAGGAAAAATACTAACAACTTAACATGACATGATGCGGATAATTATTATTGATATTGTTCCAATTCTGCTTACCTTTACAATGATGTTGAAATGTTCAACTTAATTAATTTGTTCACAAATTATATTAATTTATTACTTTTCACACACTTTCATTTTCTTAACTTATTTATTACACCTCAATCAATCTACTCGATATTAATGAACAGAATTTAGATTTCAAATGATTTGTTTATTTTTTTTTTTCAAATCAATATACAAAATAATAAATTTGATTTATTAACAATGTAAACAATAAATTTGTGAAGTCTAAACAAATTAGAATTATGATTGAATTATTGTTTTGATACTTTGAAATTTTATATATTGATAAGCAATATTTAGATTTCAAATGATTTGTTTTTTTTTTTTCTTAAAATAAATATACAAAATAATAAACTTGATTAATTAACAATGTAACAATGTGTTCGCCGGAGTTTTGAAAATTTTCAATTTTCAACAGGGAACGCGTTCGTTACTAATTTTCTTTTTATTATTATATATATATATATATATATTCTTTTATACCAACTGATTAAAAAAATTAAACATATCATTTCTGTTTTACCTACCAGGCCGTACCCTTCTGTCGTCCCCGGTCTACCTTTTCCTTGTCTACGTCTGATACTCATATCTCCTTAATACATTACTTAATATTCCCCCTGTTTAAAATATATACCCAACACCGGAATTTTTAAATTACTTTTCTTTAAGTGTTTTCTCAAAAATCTCAAACCAACATCTAGCTGCTTGCTTTAAACTGTATAATGCTTTATTCAATTTACAAACTTTATTATTATTTTATACAATCCCTTCCGGTACTTGCATATGAATACCTTCTTTCAATTTACTATTTAAAAATGCTGTCTTCATATCCCTCTGAAGTATTTATAATTCATTTTGATTTGCGAAAGCTAAAAAAAAAATCTAAAACTTGTGATACGAGTGACAGGTGCAAATTTCCCTGTATATAGTCAATTCAATATTTTTGACTGATCCTTCTCGCTACTAATCTAGCTTTATATTTATCGGGATTAACAAATTCATCATTTTTAATATTGTAAACCCACTTACAATCAACAATGTTTTTACCTTGCGGTCGATCAACCAAAACCCAAGTATTATTCAATTTTAAAGTGTTTAATTAGTCATTTATTGATTCTTCCCATTTATTTTTATCTTCTCTACTTTGCGCATATAATAATAAATCTGATATATCATCTCCATTATAATTAACCCTTTTCGATTTTCCAAGACGACTACTTCTTAATTTATTTTCATTCATATTATTTTCAATATTAATTTGTTTATTATTTGTTATTGATAATTTCTTTACCCTTAAATCATTTTCATTAATTTCATTTAAAGTATTATTAATACCAATATCGTTATAATCATTATGATTATCATTATTATCATCATTATTATCACTTAATATATCTTCATCATTTAGACTTCTATTATTATTATTGTGATCATTTAACTTAACCTCACTCGTCAGTGATGTACTTGGGGATAAATCCATGAGCGTGCTACGGCCCATTTCACGAGACCCAAAATCTTTATTCAATTCATCTTATAATTCATCAGATAGTAGCCTAGATTTTTCAAAGCTTGTCTTTTCTACAATTACATCTCTTACAATATCAAATTCACCAGTTTCTAAATTCCATATTTTATAACTATTTGCTTCATAACCAATCATCATACCTTTATACAATTTTTTATCAAATTTAGTTTTTCTTAATTTATTATAAATATGCATTGTTTACCTAAATACGCGTAAATATTTATAAAATCGATAATCATATCGTTGTTTTTAAGATTTCACTGACAATCCAACTTGACCTTCAACAGCAACACTGATATTTTTATTCTGGCCTTTATAGGGGCATTTTATCTCCAATAGTTCCAGTTTACCAGTTATTGGATTGTCAACAAAACCATCTGGTGAATATGCAAAGGCAGGCATTTGTTGTGAAGTGACAAGTCCAATTTCACTAACATTTATTTGAGTTTGTTTCACAAATTCAGCACGTGCTTCAGATTCTATATCTATACCATGTTTTGTATCATTTCATGAAAATGACTTTCGATTAAAAAACTCGACGAACTTTTGTGACCACTGTTGATTATGACTTATGTTTTGATCCAGTTATCCTATACTATTATCAGATACTTCGATTAAATATCCTCTTTGTCTATGCGTTTATCGTTTAAATATTTTTCTAGCTGTGTTATGAATTTTTTTTTAGATGCATATTATGTTTTTATTATGTTTTTTTTTCTTTCGACTGGAGGGTACAAGACTGGAATGTTGCTAAATTGTTAAAAAAAAAAAAAAATAATAAAAAAAAAAATTATACTTGACACCGCGTAGTTTTTCCTAAATTAAAAATTAAATTTTAAGTCAACATGATTCAATCTTATGTTTAACAGGGTCAAGTATAATTTTTTTTTTTTATTATTTTTTTTTTTTAACAATTTAGATTAATTAATGGCAAAACAAGTGACATTACAAATTGACTACAATTTCAAGTACTTGACTCTTTTTTTTGTACAAAATACTTGTTTTTTGTTTTTTGTTAGATATCACATTTTTTTGTAAAGTTTTTTTTTGTATCATACACAATTCATATATCATCAAGTTTTCATACATTTTTAAGTAAATATTAATGAAATTCTGTAGTGCAGCCAATATAGCAATATTGTTGCTAAAAAGTCATATTCTGATATACATTTTTTAAAAATATTCTTATAAGTATTGTGGCTTCGGGGTAAAGCACTGGCTGCTCACCCGAGTAGCCTGGGTTCAAGACCGGCTTGAGGAATTATTTTTTGAAGAAAATTTTATAAATTTTTCATAAAATATATTTAGAATATTTATAGAAAAAAATATACAAAATTTTTATAAATATTTTGATAATTTTTTTGCCCATTTTTTATAAAATTATTTATAAAACAACTTTTATAAAATATTTCCGTGTGGGTTATTTACTAACTCATCCATTTATTATTTATTAATCGATAACCAGAGTGAACCTGGAACCGCCGATTGTCCGGTTTGATCGTAGGTAGGCTCATTAGAAGCGTTTTAATTTGTAGTAATTTGTAGTGAAAAGGGTTTAATTTGTAGTTCAAAAATTAAGGGTGGTGGGAGGGTTGAATGTTGACTTTTTTAAAAATAGGCCTCGAGGGTTCAAATTAGGTCGAAAAGCTTCGTAAGAATTTGTAGTAATTTGTAGTGAAAGAATTAGAATTAGTAGTTGCATAGTTTTTTTTATAAAATTTTTTTTATAAAATTACGATATAAACAATCATAACTTTTTTAATATTTGAGTTAGGACAATTTTATTAACGCCAAACGATTCAGGAGGTCGAGAAGCAATTTGTAGTGAAAAAATTAGAATTTGTAGTTGCATAAATTCTTGTCTAGCTCCATTTGTTTATAAAAATGCGATATAAACAATCATAACTTTTTTTAATATTTGAGTTAGGATAATTCTATTAACGCCAAACGATTCAGGAGGTCCAGAAACAATTTGTAGTGAAAGAATTAGAGTTAGTAGTTGCATAGTTTTTTGTCTAGCTCCATTTGTTTATAAAATTACGATATAAATAATCATAACTTTTTTAATATTTGAGTTAGGACAATTCTGTTAACGCCAAATGATTAAGAATGTCGAGATACAATTTGTAGTAAAAGAATTAGAATTTGTAGTTCCATAGTTTTTTGTCTAGCTTCATTTGTTTATAAAAATGCGATATAAACAATCATAACTGTTTTGTTAATCGACTTAGAACAATTCTGTTAACGCCAAATAATTAAGAATGTCGAGATACAATTTGTAGTGTACTACTTTCAAATTATGATTGTTTATATCGTATTTTTATAAACAAATGGAGCTAGACAAGAATTTATGCAACAACAAATTCTAATTTTTTCACTACAAATTGCTTCTCGATATCCTTAATCGTTTGGCGTTAATAGAATTGTCCTAACTCAAATATTAAAAAAGTAATGATTGTTTATATCGTAATTTTATAAACAAATGGAGCTAGACAAAAAACTATGCAACTACTAACTCTAATTCTTTCACTACAAATTACTTCAAATTCTTACGAAGCTTTTCGACCTAATTTGAACCCTCTAGGCCTATTTTTAAATAAGTCAACTTTCAACCCTCCTCCCACCCTTAATTTTTGAACTACAAATTAAACCCTTTTCACTAAAAATTACTACAAATTAGGACGCTTCTAATGAGCCTACCTCTAGATTTCGCATCTGATTCAGTTGTCAGAAAATGACAACCGGAAAAAATATTGTCACTCTCCAACTCGTACTGAAACTATTCAAAACAGTTCTTCCATAGGCCTAAATTTTTAAGCGGTGTAGACGCACGTTCGTTTGGTATAACTTGATCACTGCGATATGAAACAATAATAAATCGATAATATTGAGAAATCGTATAATTTTGAATATCAAATATAAAAAAAACAAAAAAAAACAGTCTTACCTCCGTAAACACCAAATCAATAAAATCAACAATCCCGCCGAAAATTTTGAACTCAATAACCAAACATCATATTACAATAGAATTTAGTAAGTGTCTGTCTTGTACAACACTAGTAGAAATTTTTCTCCGCCTTTTTTCTAACTTTCTTCACCTTTTGTGCACTTTTCTCCGAATTTGTCCACCTTTTTCCGAAAATGACCCCTGGTGGAGAAATGGCGGACAAATATCTTCACCATTTCTCCAACCTTTTTTCACCTGAATATTATTCCGCCACCCCAGGTAGAAATTCGGTTTTCAGTTGCAATATTCAATGTCGCAGCACGCTGCGTTAATGCGGGGTTGCTGCAATCCAATAATTTATATATGCACGCGCGTTATAACTTTTGACGTCTCACCTGTCACAAGGATAAAGTATCTAGAAGACTTGAATTAATTAGACAGCAAGTGCCAATTGAATTTTCAAGAAAAATACGTACATTGTTAGAATTTTCAAGATATAAAGCAACAGAATTAAAATTTTTTGCTTTTTATGTTTGGCCCATTGTATTGAAAGATATGATACCAGATGAACAATATAAAAATTTTTTATTTTTTCATTTTGCATCAAGAATTTTATAGTATAGAAGCTCAACATTATTACGTGAAAACGTTGATAAAGCTAACAATTCGTAACATAATTTTTTTAAAAAACTAAAAGAAATATATACAAACAAATCAACAGTTAAGAATATGCATAATATTAATCATGTATGTGATGACATATTACATATGCATTGCAGCTTGAGTGAAATGACTGCTTTTCCATTCAAAAATTTACTGGGAAAAATTAAAAGATTGCTTCGATCACCCTCCAACACAATTGCTCAATTATGTCGTAGACTTTATGAGTCTAATACAATAGATCATGTAGCACCCTTATTATGTGAGATACAAATCGTTCCATTGTTCTCATCTTCCGTAATACTAATAACTTTTTCGTTTTTCAATGGAATTCCATACCGATTATTCTCAGATATATAATCAGATGTGTCAAATTTATCAGGATTATCACGTATTAAATCATATGGATTATTATTAAATATATGATAAACAGTAGAATTAGTATCAACATATCAATACTTGACTTTATCTCCATATTTTGGTTTTATAAAGTTATAATGAAAATCATACATGTATGTCTTTGAAATTTCTAATATAGATAATCTAAAATAAATTGCTTTATCGAAGACTATACTTGTAGGTTTCATTTCAATGATTACAAGATCTTCAATGATTAAGTGACTATGAAAGTTAGGTTTCGAAATTTAAAATCTTGCTCCATCTTTCCCACTATATTTATCTATCAGTTTTATTGATTTACGAGTTTTCACAGACTCTACAGTTTTACCATAAATTGCATTTATAAATAATTTTCGGAGATCTTTTTCTTAATTAAGACAAGCTTGTTTTCTTAATTCAGTATTAAGATCAATATAAGGTTTGAGCCATGGTCTTTGATTAAATTTTGAAACACAATGAACTTTAGTAATTATCATTCCTAAAAAAGTATACTGTTCCAAATTCCTTCAATAAACGACATAATTTTTTTTATTATCTAATGTTTCTAATAATTTCAGAGTTTCACTTGTTTTAAGAGGTGGTTTTTTACGTACTAGTGCAAGTGGAAAATCTTCTTGATAATAATGTAAATTTTCAGAATGATCTAAATCAACTCTAAGAATATATCCACATTTTGAATTATCATAAATTGAATTTGATATTGAAATATCAAAGTTATCAATCTATTTGTATTTACATGGGAGGAGATATTTCCGCATTGCGGCTACATACATATTATTTAAATCAAAGTACATCAAAAATGACTCTTTTCCTTTAGGATTATATTTATTTCCCATGTATCGATAATTCGTTTTTCCATATCAATTTGAAACTTGTGATAAACCACCTCTTATACCTTGCTCAATAAAGAGCATCATTTCAATTGAATTTTCACTCCGTTGAAGATTAAACTTAGAAAGTTAATCATCATAACTACACTTTAAATAGTATGCGATACTACTTGGAACGTGTTTTTGAAGTTAATTTGCGTTGACGAGACGTAATTGCGTTTAAATCACCTTACTATTATCGATAGATACATACATTTTAGTATATTAATTCTAAGGTAAATCGAGTTGGAATGAATACTGAAATAAAATATTTTTTTATGGTAAAAACTACCATATAAAAAATGTTTATATACTATTTCGATATTTACTTTATTTTTTATTGCTTTTCCTTGAATCATGTTCATAGTACATTCAAAAACAGTTCAAGTAATGAGTATTCATTTGTTTTCGATTTTTTTTTTCACATACGATAATTAATTACTAGAATATTGCAAAATATTCATGAAAAAAAAAAAAATGCAAATCATTATTAAATTATTTTTGAATAAACCTCAATCATTCTATAAAAATATTTTCACATTTTTATTCATATCAGCAGATTCACCATGTACACGTGCTATTGCTGGTAACAATCTGTCAGTGTCTATACTTTTTGTTTTCATTTTTGATTTTCGAATTAGTGTTATATTATTTTTATCCAATCTAACTGCTGATAAATGTTACCATGCTATCAAGCTGATAGCACCATGATATCAAGAGTTAAAATTATTATTATGTATTTGGATTTCTATTTTTTCATTATCGAATGAATCATTATTCGTTTGTATACCATCAACATAAATATAAGCATTTATTTTATTAGTTTTTAATTTATCTTGCAAACTAAATAAAAACATCAAATTTTTATATTGTGAATCAGAAGTTTTTTTCACTTCATGTATGAATAGGTTGAAAATCACAAAAAAACAATTACGTTCATTTGGAATCATTGTAGACATTTAGAAGAATCGTTGGTAAATTATAATATTGTAGTTTAACAATTTCATAGGTGTGAAATAGAAAAATTTTTTATAGTCTAGACATATAAATTTTTTATTTTGAAATAAAGATACTGATCAACGGATGAAATAATTGAAGAAAAGTTTCATTTTTATTTTAATTTTATGTAACTCATATATCAAATTTTAATTATTCAAAAAATAAATAATACATTTTTTATTTTTAAATTCGAGTTATTAAGGTTGTTTACCAAAACCAAGGTAGAATGAATATTTGTGCTTAAAAACGCTATATATACCGTAACGCTATATTTTATGTCCGGGTCCCCAAGATTTTTGTGCTGCTACTGATTGAAATATTGACTACTGTAGTATTAGTGTATATACTAATATACACTAATACTATGTTAGTACTCAAAATTTACATCGTGAAACACTGCTATTTCACACTATAAAAAAAATCCTATTGTATGTTTGTGTATGTCCGTATCTGTGTGTTGATTTCCTTTTCCGCCAGAGAAAAAAAACGAAGGAGAGACAAACAGTGATGCCGAACTATGAGTCCCCCACGCGCACAAACCATAAAAAACAATAAATTACTGTTTTTCAAACTTGAATAATTATTAAACGAAACAGACGAAATGAAAAAAATTTATATCAAAAAATTTGTCGTTCTTAGGACTATAAACTGTTAAAATTTGAACGTTTTCTGGTGCGTTTTAAAAAAGTTATTAATAAAAATACATAAAAATATGAGGTAACACCTATACCTTGTGTGTTAAAGTTGTCAACTTTGACAGTAAATATCTCAAAAAAAACACACAAGAAAAAATTTAAAAAAATTGACAATGTAGATAATTATTTCATTAAAAAAATAAGATCAAAACAAAAAAAATCTGGTGCGATTTCAGATCTCCGAAAACAACCTTAAAAAATTTAATTGAATTTTTTTTTTTTTTTTTTTATTTTCTAATTTGTTTTATTTGTTTTTCGTATGTGGATAAAAAAATTGCTAAAATTTTAATAACTGTCACGTTTATTGGTTAATAAAAAGTAATTTAAAAAAAAAAATAATAAAACAATATAGAAATAACAATTTTTAATGTTTTTTTAGCTTAAGGCGATGTACGCGTTATTCTATCATGTACCATTACTAGACTTGCCCGGTGGTCACAAGCGGCTGCCTCTGTCGAGCACTATCCTATCTACATAATCATCAGTCATCATTGTCAATAATTTATAAAATCCAACTACGTAATCCATGTAATATAACCAGCTCTTTGGGTGTATCGATAGAGTCTTTGCTTTTCACCTAGAGAGGCCGAGACACCCAAGGAGTCTCTCTTATTTTTTTTTTAACCGGACTATATGAACTTTTTTTTTATACTGTTTTATAACTAAGCATTAAATAATTTTAAAATAATTAAAAAAATTTTTTTTGTTATTTTTGTGATTTGATCAATTCTAATAGACAGAAAAATCAGGCATTAAAAAATTATCGAATTATTCATATAATTCCGTATATACATAATTTTTTATAAAATTTAATTCTCTTTGATTTCCTAAATATATTTTAAGAGAGCCCCATGAACGAACTCTTAATAAAGTTACATATAATTGACCATGATTGAAAATATCTCTTCTTAAATCAATTCCAATTATATCAAAAGTTTGCCATTGTGATTTATTCATTGTCATGGCAAATCTAACTCAATTGGAAACTGACGTCTTCCGAACTCAAATAGATAAGCATTATCACTATACAAAGTAATACGATTAATATAAACAATTTCTCCTCTTTTATCGCCCGTTAAAATTTTACACCGTAATAAGTGATATAAACAATCTTTTACTTGCAATCATGTTCCATTGCATGATCCTTCATTAACAGACAAATTGCGTGTTAACATGATTATATTGTTTTGTCGTAATCGTAATTTATGAGGAGGTAAATTTAGTGGATCCAAAGTTTCCAAAATTCTGGTAAAAGGGTGGCATAAATATCCCCATTAACACAGTTCTTAATACTATTTATGCTTGAATAAATTTTTTCTGTTGATTTATCTAATTATTCAATGACTCTCATATTGATATCGTCTACATCTACATTTAATGCTGATTATATAGCCCAATTTTCTAATTTATCTTATTCTTTATTTCTTATAACTTCTCCATAAACATCTTCAGCTTTATCAACATCACGCGGTGCTATACAATGATATGGCAAATTTAAATCTGAATTATTGATATTTGCTATGCCATCACCTACGATTAATAAATATTTAGTAAATTCAACTTCACCTGGTCGAGTTCGCATATTTTAGACAATTTAAATTCCGTAAAATATGGCCATAAATGACTAAATTTAATTGATAGATCAACTAACTCACCACGAGTAGCATTTTTTTTTACTGGTAGCAATTGTCGAAAATCACCACCAAGAATCAATATTTTTCCTGCAAACAATTTATCGTTATTCATTATGTCACGCAAGGTTCTATCTACAAATTCCCATGCATGTGTTGGCGACATTGGTGTTTCATCCCACATTATAACATCCATTTTTCTGCATTGATCTGCTTCTTTCGATTAAGCTTTAATAGTCAAGGATGAGTCACTATATAAAGTAATTGGTAATTTAAATGTTTTGTATTATCAATTATTAATTTTATTATTATCAATTTAAGAATCATCGTTTTCAATTTCCGTGATTTGTGGCATTGAAAGGAAATTTATTAGACTCGATATTTCATTTTGCAATAATATATTAATATACGCAGTTCTGTGTGCTTGATGTAAGGGCATTGTTCTAGAATAATTTTGGGACATTGCATCTTTAAATTCTTCCTACAACTCTTCTGGATGGATAGGATGGCAATGGAGTAAGATTCTTAAGAATAATTGTAATTGGCGGGGCATCATCCAAACTTCTGCTTCATGCATAGCATTTTTCCACTCATTATCATCCTCTATCAAACCTAACGCCAAGCAGGTACCAACATATGTTTCATGTGTAACACCATCTACTGTTCTTAAATCGTAGATTAAGTAGATGCACTAATTTTTTATAAACATACACTGTAGGTATTTCAGAATATGGTAAATACCTTGCTTGTGGATCACGGGGATTCATTGCAAAATAAGCGATTAAATTGATTCTCTGCTTAGTGCAGTTTAAATTGCATCTTTATTAAAAATATCGTCAACCATAACTGCTTGTTGATTTGGCAAATGTATAGGTAATCTCACAACAGCATGACTTCTACCATGTAACGAATAATTCGAGATTCATGCACAGGCTTCTGGAAAACTAACGTAGTGGGTCCCTCTGAACTCACGAATTTCATCATGATAAATTTCTTAGCGGATTTGATCACCATTTAAATCTGTTCCTTGTACAACAGTCGCAGCAGCATCATGACCTTTATATATATACTTATACAAATATTTTATTACCTTGATGCTTGAAATAACTTCCGCATTTATATGACAATTGAGTAAAAAAGAGAATTCTTTATTGTATGGCAAAATGTGTTTTTTGCTGAAAGTAAAACCATCTTGGCGAGTGTAAGTCCCAGTATCATGGCGTCTATATTGAGGATACCCATTTTCATCCCGAGTTGTAACATGAGTCAACTCTTTAAAGTAATGTTTGGAACAATTGCTTTTGTCATCTAGGCACCAGTCACCACATGGATCATGAATCATATTTTTTTTTACAATTTCATACAATCAAGGATTATTACTTGGGTTAAGAATTTCTGCTAGAATGAACTTGTCTACAACTGCTGGAGTTGTTATTTTTGATTTAGGTTGCAAAGTTAATAATAAATGAACATGTAGTAGACCTTGTTTTTGATATTCTATTACAAAAACATAAGCTTGAACTGCACCATATATTTTTTTTCCTTTAATACTGTCAATGAACTCTTTTTTTTACCTTCAAAAATACTTGCAGCTTAATCTGGTTTTTCTGAAGCTGTTTGATTTCTTTCCATTTTGGATGAGACGTCATTGTAATAAACAGCAAATACATTATGGTGCCGCAAAGAAGTATCAATTGCTGATAAAGCTTCTCTGTTCAAATTACTATAATTATTAAGTCGATAATCTACTGCTTCATTTGAAACAACTATGAATTTATTGGCTTTTCATTGTAACATAGATATAAAGAGGTATGATCTGATAGTAGATTTGGCCCTGAATTTGGAAGCAAAACGAACCACGTCTTTGGTTTCTTAACGTAACCAAATGAGCATTGAAAGACGAAAATGAAAATGAATTATTATAGGGTCGTATATTATCTTAGAAATGTTGTGACAATGGATGGGTACCGAAAAATAATTCCTTAAAACTAATGGTGGCTCAGGCATTTGACTTCACCATGGATGCAACAATCATTGAATAATTTCCCTTTATTAATTACTTTGTCTGTTGCAAAATGTTTTGCTGAACTGTGAGTACAGAATATATTCATTGAACCAAGATAATGGTCTAATAATTCTGTTTCATCTGTATCATTATCTGGTTGCAAATTTATCGCTAAAGGAACTTCAGGTGGTCCATTTATTTGAAAAAGAAAAGAATAATCAATTTTCACAGCAAATTGTTGCTTCATTTTTTTTTGACGGTGCGAATACTCTGCTTCTAATTGTACATTTTCATTGTATCTAACTACATCATTACTTATTTGAGAATCTCGAAGAGGTCTAATCAATTGAATCTGGTGAGTTTGTAACTTAATATCATCTGTTATTGTAAGCATTGCGGCTGAAAAAAACTACAGATTGTTCATTTACTTCAAGAACTAATGAATCATCAGTTCTTTCTTATTCTTGTTTTCTGTTGATAAGAGTATTTATCAGATATAAATTTATAATCATGATTTTTAATGTCAAATTGCTGTTTTCGTTTTTTCTGCTGTGATCTTCGCATGTTCATATCAAGTTGTATATTTTTTTCTATCTCGATAACTACTTGGTTCTGATTCTATTCGACAATTATAACTATTTATCTAATTGCTACGTATTCTTATATAAACTGGATTTACTATTGTCTTTGATTTTAATTTTTTCTATTCAACTTGGTTCTAGTTTTGACAATTAGAAACATAGTACTTTTTATTTTTACAGAATTATTGTAACATAATACCATCAACGGTACGATTAAGTTATTATATATTAAGAAATGGAGCTCAGCTCTTATTATATCCTTGAATGTCAACATCAGTCAATGTATTTTTTTTTTTCAAACAATAAAATTATTATTGAATAATTTTTAATTATTATTAAATAAACAATAGTTATATGGTCAACATTTTTAATTGATGCAAATCTTGTCAGCTATGATAACTGCTAAATAATATTAATACTGGACAAACGACTCTTAATTATGTTTAAATAGATGGATTTTTATTTTTATGGCATATACGGTGCTCGTGATAAGATTTACATAAAGTTCAACTATTGACTTGAACTAAAGTCAACTTGAACCATTATTTTGGTGTTTAATATATTCATTACTGACTGATATCTCTTAAATTACGATTGTAACATGACATTTTATTTAAATAATAAAAAATCAGCTACTTTCTCGGATCTTACTCGACACGAGACTTAAAATCTATTTTTAAAATTACGAATAAACTCTCAATTTACCAAAACGTCAATTAAAATGTCCACTGTTGTTTACTCTACGACACTAAACAAAAAGAAGAAAACGTCCATAAAATGTAACCCGCTTCAGTAACAATTTCATGTCTGTTATTGCGAGTTGCTGAAAGGGAAGTCGGTGGTGGAATGTAAAGATGAAGTAGTGATGGAATTTTTGTGGGTAGTCTTGATGGTGGGTTAGAACGTGGTGTGTGACCATGCTTAACTGATCTTGATGATGATGGATGTTGCTGTGATGATCGTAGTGTTGTTTCGCCATGTCCAGTTGATCTTGTTCCGATGATGGGGGTGATGGATGTAGGTGGTGATTCGGTTGACGGACATCACGGTGGTTGGTGACAGTTGCTGTTACCCAAGCAGATGCTGGTTTTCTAACCCGATCTGGGCAGGTCCAGAGCTGGTGTTTCCTGCTCTCACGAATAGAACAGCGTGAACAAATGTTCTGATTTCGAAGGCACTGGCACTCCTAAGTCGTGACGTGAGTGGTGGTTCTACATCAATGAGGTTGTCGTCTCGGTCGATGAAGTTCAACAAACTCCCAGTAGTAGGAGAGTCGGTCAAAAGTACCTTCTCTCATTCTGACTCCGTACCCGGACCACAATCAATCACGTCTGACTCGGAACCAACAGGCAATGCTGCAAGAACAGATGGTGCCTCCAAGGCTGGGTTGGTTTCTGGTTGGTCGTTTTCAACCTGCTTCTCCACTACAACTTCTGACAGAAGGTCAAGGTTGGTCACATTGACTCCAACTATCGTCATACCTTATTGAATCGGATCTGCTGACCACTCCATTTCGACTGTCTGTTCTGGTAAACTTATCTAGAATATAATTGATTAATCAGAACATGTATGTTTTTTTTTTTATTCATGTGCGGAACGAGAAAATTTGTATATAAGGCTGGAACAACCGCACCAAACCGAATTTTTTTTTTTTTCATTTCTTTGGTTTGTGGGTTAGATAGGGTTTTAAATCGGAGATTGCTACTCGGCCTCGATACTTTCCAGAAAAATCTGATACCTCAAAGCTGGTGTCTGATAGTTTTCCCGTAACTATGAAGGGACCTTCATAGGTTTTTTCAAGTCCAGCCGCATAGTAGTTCACACCACTTGATAGGGGGTGACTTCTTTTGAGTACTAATTGGCCTGGTTTGAATTCAAGAGCTTGTTTTTCTACTGCTTCATGGAGCATGGGTCATATACCAGGTTATTGCTGCACCTTTCATACAAAATGATAAGGTTTGCAGAAGCTCATGATCACCTTGCATTAGTGCAAAGGCGGGCTTGTTCCACTCGATAAAGGAACTCTTCGACATCTTCCCCTGGTGAATCAGAGTATGAAAATCTCCAACTCCTAAGAACTCTTAGTAAGTTGGACATACTGTGGGCATTCGACTCAGGTTCACATATAAGAAGATTTCCTGAAGAGGGAGTGATCACACGTCTAGCTGGTGGAGTCGTTAAACTACGAGCATTGAAGGGAAAAGTGTCCACCTGGGTGTGTATCCTCCCAACTAGTCTGAATTTGAGGATTTGGTCTTAGCACACGGTTGGTAGCATTGTTTTGATTGTTCAGGGGTAGTTGACCACCTGAACACGATGAATTTATTGGGTTTTGTCGTAACCAGCTTTCAGTTTATTGAGTGAGGGTATATGGAAAAATACGTTCTTGGACGCATTGTCGCGCGATGATTCGCATTAGTTTCAGGCACTTCAGTTGATAAGTGCTGGTTGCTTGATTGATAATTAGTACCAAGAGGTATACAGCCTTAGCTACCTCTAGCCTCTTAGGCTTTGGTATGGTTAAACGCTTTGGAACTTTCTGCTTAGGTGGAGGCATGGTGTGACGATCATTATTACTAAAGAAAGCTTCCAAGTCTATTATTGAAGACTGGGCCGATTCATCTGGTGATTCATTGCCATGTTTATTACTTTGCTCAAGGGAAGGTTCCGTTACGAAAATATTAACTGGAGGTAAATCTTTATCTCTAGGACGTAGACATAGGTCTGACGCATCAGCCTCAGTGGTGGAGTCAGCTTGGGTTTCTGGGTCAATGTTAGCTTTCGGGCGACGACCACGCTCCTTGACTTCCTTCACTTTAGGTATTGCATCTGTAGTGGGATCAGGTGGAAAAGCAAAAGCTTCTCCATCAACAGCCATGATGTACGGGTTCAATAATCGATAGATTAATGTGACTGATCAAAGATAAACGGGAAGTAGTTAATATAAATCAACTGGGTAATTTATTTTACATTTCTTAACCAGAGTAAAATTTAAATAAATTTAAATACACAACTGGTGGTAATTATTAAAATTAAACTGGCAAATAATAAGTATTTAAATGATGAATTTATATAAATTTATAAAAATAAATATTTTAACAATAGTAATCAGAAGGAGACTTCGATACTATTCAGGTCGAGAGAATAGATGAGAGCAATTGCTCGTTGCTCTAATCGGATAAGCGGGTATGATGGTTGGAAGGAGAGAATTAGCGCGCCATTGCGCAGGGGCGGCGGCATGTTGCTGGGAAACATCACATTCCCCTTAAACGGAGGGATTTTTTTTCTGTCAAACGGGAAAGGGTTGAGAAAAAAAAATTCGCCCTATTACCAAGGCGGTTAGCAACAATAAATAGAATTTATTTTTGTGTTTGTACGTTACCGGGGTATAAAATTATTTAGAATGATTTGGGGCGTTACCGGGGTGTAAAATTATTTTTACGTACCATTTGCGGTAACTTGGGGTAATTATTATTAATTTTTATATACTTGAATTATACCCAAAGCTTATGCGCCGACTATACCCATCTGCAACTTGTATAGTCAACATACACGTAGAGGTTATATACCAACGAAGTATATCCACATACAAGTTAGTGGCTAAATGGGGGAAAAGTGAAAGGTAAATCTAAGTGTAATGCCTATATAAGGTAATACTTTTACACTGGAAAAAAAAACAAGGGGAAATCAGGGGGAAAAATAGATAAAATACGTGGAGTATTACCAATAATATTTTATATATATATATTTTTTTTTAAGTTAATTTATTTAATTATTTTCTTTTGCCAAGTAATTTAATATTATTTTTTTTTTTAATATTCTATTTTCCTTAAAAAAAAAAGTAATATATATCAACTTTAATTAAAAATGTTAGAATTTTATATTGTAAATAATATTTTAATCAATTAATTTATTTAATAATTTATCAAAACAAAGAATATTGGATTTTATTATTGAGGATAGGATTATCAGGATGATAAAGGTGAATAGTAAACTATATGACAAGTCAGAATTAGATACTTTTCTTTTTCTTTAATGATTTAAAGTGTAGGGTGATTATGCCAAAGTTATGTGTGCTTGTCAAGAGACTTTACAAGACTAACTTATTTTCTAATATTCTTAACTAACAATTTTCTTCCTTTAAATTATCTACGCTTTCATCTTAGGAATGTCGCTATCTTCAAATAAATTGTACTTTTTCAATAACATCAAAAAAAACACTTTTCGGTGCCCTTGAGTCTGTCAGCAAAAACTTAAATATTAGAAAAACTAATAAACCCTTGTACCTGACCCTCACAGCATGCACTTAAATTTTTATTACTTCATTTCACTATTATATTCTTGCTTAAAAATTGACAGTGTATTAAATTATTTTTCTAACATTCCCCCTCAAGAAAATAATAGTGAAACTCCATAAAAAAAAATAAAATAAAATAAAATAAAATAAAATACAATAGAGTAAAAGAATAAAGAAAATACATACAAGAAAAAGATAGCATCAAACATAATTTCTTTCACACTTAATTTTCTACTCATTCGTATTTTACAATGTTATTATTTACACTTAAATATATATATATACATTTCAAAAAAAATAAACTTATTATTTCAAATCTTAACACATAACTTTGGCAAGATCACATGCCTATACTTTCTCTGGGGGTAATTTTACAATGGTCCAGCATTCACTGCATTGGGAACAGGGAAACCCAGAAAAACCTGTTCCAAACCAATCTTTAAAATTTAAATATTTATTAATGCATATATTCGAAATTATTGTTATCATTGTACATAAAAGATTATATATAAAAAAATTGTAATTAATATTGTTGCAATCCAAACTCCATACGCAGCTCAGCAAACTTGGGTCCAGGTAACGCCTTTGTTAAGCAGTCTGCTAATTGTTTGCCTGTAGGAATATATTTTATAATTA
Organism: Lysiphlebus fabarum; assembly: GCA_011426435.1. NCBI lineage: Eukaryota > Metazoa > Arthropoda > Insecta > Hymenoptera > Braconidae > Lysiphlebus > Lysiphlebus fabarum. The sequence continues at coordinate 44,606 of WSYQ01001631.1, forward strand.
ATTCATTATTTTCTACCTGTTCTATTATAAAATGATACTTAATATCTATGTGTTTTGTTCGTTTATGATCGACAGGATTATTTGCAATGCTTATGCATCCAGTATTATCTTCGTATAAAATAGATTTATCAATTAATATATTTATTGTACTTGCTAAAGATCTTAACTATTTCGCTTCTTTCGTTGCTTCATATAAAGCCATATATTCAGCTTCAGTTGCTGATGTTGCTACAGTGTTTTGTTTACGTGAGTTCCACGATATTGTACATTTATTATATAATTTAAAAACAAAACCTGTAGTACTTTTTCTATCATACTTGTCACCTGCCCAATCAGAATCAACGTAACCAGTTAATATATCAGTATATTGGTCATTTCGTGTATAAGTTAATTTTATATTTATTGTCGCTTTTAAATATCTTAAAATTCGTTTTAAATTATCCCATAACACCTTATTGTTATTATTTAAATATCGACTTAAAATATTTACAGATATACTCAAGTCAGGTCTAGTACAAACCATTATGTACATTAGACAACCCAATAAATTTCTACATGGTGCATTATATTTTTCATCTTTGTTTAAAGCAGTTTGATCTATTTTAATCTCTAAAGGTGTGTTTACGGGCTTACAATCGGTCATATTAAATTTATTTAATATTGTGTTAATATATGCACTTTGATCTAATATTATTTCATTTTCAGTTCTTATAATTCTTATCCCAATAAATAATTTAATTTCTTTTAGATCAACCATTTGAAATTTATTCATTAGATAATTTTTAATGCTTATCATTATATCATTTTTCCCTGTCACAATTACTAAATCATCAACATATAAAACTATATAAACATTTTCATTTATATTCCCCCTGTCTAATATATATATACAACGATCAACACCTGAATTTTTGAACCCCTTTTCTTTAAGTGTCTTTTCAAAAATCTCAAACCAGCACCTAGCTGCTTGTTTCAAACCATACAACGCTTTATTTAATTTACATACTTTGTTATTATTTGACCTTACCCCTTCCGGTACTTGCATATAAATATCTTCTTTTAATTTACCATTTAAAAATGCCGTTTTTACGTCCATATGATGAACTAATAATTTGTTTTGATTTGCAAAGGCTAGAATAAATCTAAAACTTGTAATACGAGCTACAGGTGCAAATGTTTCAGTGTAATCAGTTAAATATTTTTGACTAAAACCTCTAGCAACTAGTCTAGCTTTGTATTTATATGGATTTCCAAATTCATCATTTTTAATATTAAATACCCATTTACAATCAACAATATTTTTGCCCTGTGGTCGATCTACTAAAACCCAAGTATTATTTAATTTTAAAGAGTTTAATTCATCACTCATAGCTTCTTCCCATTTATTTCTGTCTTTTCTACTTTTAATCTCTTGATAATTTTCAGGTATTTTACAAACAGCTGATTGCGCATATAATAAATAATCTGGTATATCATCTTCATTATAATTTACCCTTTCTAATTTTTCAAGACGACTACTCTTTCTTAAATTATTTTCATTCGTATTATTACTAATTTTTAATTGTTTATCGTTTGTCAATTTTAATTTCTTTACGCTTGTATTATTATTGTTATTATTTTCATACCCATTATTATTCGTTTTATTAAAATTTTTATCAATATTATCATCATTATTATTGTCATCATTATTATCATCATTATTATTTATTATACTCTTATCATTTAAATTATTATTATTGTCATTATTACTTATCATATTTTCATCATTAAAATTTTTATTTTTATAATTGTTATTATTATTTATATCAACCTCACTCGTCAGTGATGGTTCATGTAATTGCGGAGTACCCGTCGGTGACTCCATGAGCGTGCCATTGCTCATTTCACGAGACCCAAAATCATTATTTAATTCATCTGATATCTTATCAGATAGTGGCCTAGATTTTTCAAAAATTGTCTCATCAGCAATTACATCTCTTACTACTTCAAATTTACCAATTTCGATATTCCAAATTTTATAACCATTTGGTTCATACCCCACCATTATACCTTTATAAGATTTATTATCAAACTTACTTTTTCTTAATTTATCATGTACATACAAAGTTGAACCAAATACCTTTAAATATTTTAAATCTGGCTTTTTACCATGCCACATTTCAAACGGGGTTTTATTTTCTTTTAATGCTTTAGTTGGTGTGATATTAATTAATTTAGTAGCTGTTAATACAGCCTCACCCCAAAAAGATTTATCTAGATTTGACCCCGATAGCATCGCGCGCGCTTTTTCACCGATTGTACGAATCATTCTCTCAGATAACCCATTTTGTGATGGCGTATATGCAACTGTTTTATGATATGTTATACCTTTATTAATACAAAAATCTATCATTTCATTTGACAAATATTCTCGCCCATTATCAATATATAAATTTACAGTTTTTAAATTAAAATGAAATTCACTCTTTGAAATAAAATCTTTAAACATGCTAAAAACATCCGATTTATTTTTGATTAAATATGTTACACAGTAATGAGTATATTCATCTACAAAAACAACAAAATAATTTTTATTATCAATTGTCGCGGGTTTATATGGACCCCCCACATCTGAATGAATAACAAACAACGGTCGTTTTATATGATCTCTATTTTTATTTTTGTTAAACGGTAATCTAGCTTGTTTCCCATTAATACATGCCTCACATAAATTTTCATCCGGTTTTATATTTGATATTTGTTCAATGTCATTTACCATATTATCGTTAATTAATTTTAAAAATTTATCTCTACTGATATGACCCAACCGCCGATGCCAAAGATTATAATTATTATTTTTATTTGCATTATACACCCAACTATTTATTTGATCATGAATTTTAAATACAACTTTTCTTAAATTTTCATTTGACTCACCCTTCATTACCACCTTACCATCTTTGAGTACGACCAGGTTACCATCTTTAAAGCTTACTTCCATCTTGTTCTTCATTAATTTTTCTACAGACAATAGGTTTTTGTGCAGTCTTGGACAATAATATACGTCCTTTAAAATACCTGGTTCACCCAAATTTGTAATGACTTTTAAATCTCCTTTCTTGGTTGCGATGAGATGTTCACCATCTACAGCACTGGCTATTTTTATTGGTGCAGTTAATACTGTGAATTTTTCAGCAAGGTCTTCTCTGTTTATAAAGTGGTCTGTAGCACCTGAGTCCATAATAAAGGAAATATGATTTTTATCATCATTAAGACAATTATAATTTCCTGCCATGCAGGCAAATTTTTCAAAGAAGTCATCTGGTCTTGTTTGTTGAGTAAAATTTGCTGATTGATCATAATTGTTATTATTGTTGCCATTATTATATTTATTTGTATTGTAATTATCATTACGATTATTATTGGCACTGTTGTAATTATTTGAATTATTTTTGTTGATAAAATTGTTATTGTAACGATTATTAAAATTGTTATTATTGTTACGATTATTGTAATTATTATTGTTATTATAACTTTGATTGTTGTTACGATTGAAATTATTATTCTGTCTTTTAAAATGATAACAATCCTTTTTGAGGTGGTTTGGTTTACCACAATGAAAGCAATTTTGTCTATTTTTATTTTTAAATTTTTGTTTACTTGATGGATTAAATTTATTTATATTTTCTTGATTATAAGATCTTTGATAAGATTTATTTTTAAAGTTTCTTTTAGTGTTTTTATTTGAATTTTTGTTTACTTGTACATTAAGTGCTTTTGTAGTTGTATCAGTTGGTTCATTGACCAACATCATCTCGTGTTGTAATAATTTTGTTTTTACCATTTCTAATGTTAAAGTATTTTCATCTATATTATTTAATGATATTCTAATTGGTTCATATACTTTTGGTAAAGATCTATATAAGTAAAGAATTTTATCAGTATCGGTTAAAGACCCACCAGCATTTATTAAATCCGAAATCATGTCATCAAAAATTGTAAAATGTTGATTTAATTCTGTATTATCTTTTATCTTAAAATTCATTAATTTTTCATGTAGATACATTTTTCTAGCTGGATTTTTACCTTCATATTTATCGTCTAGTGTTTTGAAAATATTTTTACTTATTGAAATATCTTTAACCGATGAATAAATAGCATCATTTAAGTACAAACCGATTAATAGCTTTGCTTTATTATTTTTATTAATCCATTTTGAATCTGGAATTTCTGGGAGATCTTTATCAATTATACGTAGCAATCTTTTTGATTCTAATACCGCTCTCATACGACTTTTCCACATGGAATAGCCATTTCCCTCAAACACTTTCATATTTTTGTTTATTAAATCCATAATAATAAAGATAATGTATATAAATGATTTTACTTTGAATTTCGAGAGAATTTTTAATAAACAATGTTTATTTTATATTGTTATTTTTATTGCTTCTATATTGATTGATTATTTTTAATTTTGATTGTATGTTATTTATGGATTTATCAGATCAAAAAAAAATAAAAGAACAGAATAAAATATAAACAATTTTCTGTACGATTAATCATAAAAAAATTTATATAAATATGTATATAGATAAATGGGTTCCCTGATGATCATCCGACGGACTCCTTTCCTACGGACAGTCCTCCCACCGACATACACCCCACGGATCCACGCCCGACCAGACTCTCTTCCCATGGACATTCACCCCACGCGACACACACCCGACAGACAAACAATTTAAAAATAGAATAAATAAACCAGTAAATAAATAATTTATAATATAATTTATTAAACAAAATATAAAAATTTATTAAACAGTATTTAAATTTTTATACAACGATTTTAAATACAAAACAATATAATCAAAATTTTAATATTCAAAGCAACAGCTCTTAATAAACAGTATTGAAGATTTAATATAACTTGAAATACAAAACAATATAATTTAAATTTTAATGTTCAAAGCAACAGATCTTAAATACGGAATTATATTATTTTTATCATAGCTCATTACAATTTTGACAAGACGATTATCAATTTCGGCATACCGACGTTTTTTATATGGGCTTATATCACGTTGCACATCAATATAAAAAAAATATAGATATAATATCAAAAAATATAGATATAGTGTCTGTGGGGAGAAAGTCGTCGTCGGCTGAGAGTCCGTAAATACTAAGTCAGGTAGGGTAACAGTCCGTCGGTACAATATCGGTGGGGAAACAGTCGTGGGGAGAAAGTCCATAGGAATTACGTCTCGGTACCGATAAATGCGTACACTTCACTAGCTTGTATGTATATTTAATTACATTACCAAATATTTATTTTCTTTAAAAGTATCTTATCCAGTAATTTGTATATATACACAATTGTATGAAAAATTTTTATTAAAGAGTTAATCACTTTTTTTATTTAATAATTTAATTATTTGAATGTTCACTTTTATATTTTTATATGGAGATATATCTTATTTGATGTAGAAAAAAAATTTTCACTATAAGTTTTTATTTATGTTTTTTATTGTTTTAAAATTTAACACTGAATTATATTATTTATTTATTTATTTATTTTTTTTTTTTCACTTGATAATTTTTAATTATTAAACTTTATTCACTTGTATGATTTTATTTTATTTTATTTTTAAATGCACGGAGGTGTAAACCAAGGCTAGAAGCCTGGGCCCATAACCTGTTAGAATTTTATATTGTAAATAATATTTTAATCAATTAATTTATTTAATAATTTATCAAAACAAAGAATATTGGATTTTATTATTGAGGATAGTATTATCAGGATGATAAAGGTGAATAGTAAACTATATGACAAGTCAGAATTAGATACTTTTCTTTTTCTTTAATGATTTAAAGTGTAGGGTGATTATGCCAAAGTTATGTGTGCTTGTCAAGAGACTTTACAAGACTAACTTATTTTCTAATATTCTTAACTAACAATTTTCTTCCTTTAAATTATCTACGCTTTCATCTTAGGAATGTCGCTATCTTCAAATAAATTGTACTTTTTCAATAACATCAAAAAAAACACTTTTCGGTGCCCTTGAGTCTGTCAGCAAAAACTTAAATATTAGAAAAACTAATAAACCCTTGTACCTGACCCTCACAGCATGCACTTAAATTTTTATTACTTCATTTCACTATTATATTCTTGCTTAAAAATTGACAGTGTATTAAATTATTTTTCTAACAAAAAATAAATTAATATATGACTTGTTTAACCGGCAAAAATTATTTAAAAAAAAAAAAATTAGTTACTGACCTGTCATACTAATAAATTACTAAATTAGTCAATACTTTATTCTTAATAGATTAAAAATAATACTAGTGTTGATAATATGGCTTTTGAAACAATTTGAATATGATGATGATGATGATGACGATGACGATGAATATGTACTGGAGTCAATAATCAATATCAATATATAATTTCTAGGTTATTTTCTAAATTCTCAAATTTTATAAAATGGTATTAATTAAAAAAATAGAACAAAATATATCATTTAATTTATTAATAAATCATTATTTTTTGAATATATAACCTTATATTATTTTTTTTAATTTAAATTACTATTGTAGGTTAAATATGTTGAAAAACAATCAAAGGATTATTCAAGATCATGGTTTTTGCTGTTGGTCTTCAAGATAATACAGTAAGAATAATACCATTGGATCCATCAGATTGTTTAGCACCAAGAAATACGCAAGCATTACCAGCAGCTGCTGAAAGTTTTTGTATTGTTGAAATGGGTGCATCAAAAGATGTTGGTAGTTCTGATATAATCAAATACAACAGAATTCAAGTCTTTATTTGAATATTGGTTTAACAAATGGTGTATTATTAAGAACAGTATTCGATCCAATATCTGATGATTTAGCTGATACAAGAACAAGATATTTTAGTTCAAGGCCAGTTAAATTATTTAGAATTAAAATGGAAGGTAATCAAGCTGTTCTTGCAATGAGTAGCAGATCATGGTTAAGTTATTATTATCAAAATGGTTTTCATTTAACACCTTTATCATATGAAAGTCTTGAATATGCATCTGGTTTTAGTTCTGAACAATGTCCAGAAGGTATTGTTGCAATATCAACAAATACATTGAGAATTTTAGCACTTGAAAAATTAGGTGCTGTATTTAATCAAGTTAGTTTTCCACTTGAATATACACCAAGTAATGAAAAAAACATCAGTATTACTTTATTAAATTCACCAAGTTAAAATTTATATACATTAAATTAACTGGCACAAAAAGTTCAGTTGTTACACTAGCTGATACACCAATTGTTTTATTTTCTTCGAAAAATATTTAATTTTTTCTCTTTTTTGTAAACCTTGTATTCTTAGCTAATATTTTTGGATGAAAATTATAACATTTTTTTTTTTTTTTTTCAAAGATTCAGCAAAAAAAAAAAATTTCTAAAAATTACTGGGAATGCGCATGATTGAAAATTGGAAAGAGAATAAATAGTAACATGTTTGACTTTAAGAACCATAAAATAAAACAATAAAATAATATGAATTTCCATCACTTACCATACATCATCGTAGCTAGATAAAGGTAAACCGGCTGCAAGTTCTTCAGAAAAAAACTTGTGAGCAGAAATTATAATTGCCTATGCTTGGCGATTTATAGTTCTTCCATTTTTTACTTCATCAACCCTGTTTACATACATTTTTTTATAAGTTGTTTCTCGTTTTGGTGTGGTATCAATTTCTTCATTTTTTCTTTTCATTTTAAAATAGAAAATAAATTTTCACTATATATTTAAATCAATAAATAAAAAATAAACTAAACTAATCGAATTTACACAATAAACTAATAAAAATAAAATAAATTTTCACTATATATTTGAATCAATAAATAAAAAATAAACTAAACTAATCAAATTTACACAATAAACTAATAAAAATCAAATAAATTTTCACTCTATACTTAAATTAATAAAGAAAAAAATAAACTAAACTAAATTTACACAGTAAATCAATTAACTCGATAAACTACAGTATAGCAATTAATGAAATTTAAAAAAACAATTAAATGAATTCGATAATTATTAATACAGAAGAAGCGTGGTTACTTGGTTATTGAAAATAAATGAAATAAAATACATTGGCAAAAAAAATTTTAATATGATGAACAACTGAATAAAGAAAAAAAACAAAAGAGACAAACAAATCAAAAGAGAAAAAATATAAAACAAAATATAAAGATAAAAAAAAAAGAAAAAAAAAAAAATAGATGGCATTTTCTTAGAATACAAATAACGGAAGATATTTCCTGGAAAAATGAAAAACTGAAAATATAGCTCAAGTAATTTTTAATAAAAAAACAAAAACTGTACCCATTGTAGATATAATTTGAAATATATTTTAATAATTTTTTTTCTGTTTTTAAATACAGTAATAACTTCTTTAAGAACTTCATCCAAAACAATTGATAAAATAAAATATTTATTACTTTTTTTCTTGTTGGTTTTAAAATCGATAATAAGAATCACATATTGTGAATTAAAAGAATTAAAAAGAATATTAATAGCTGTAATAATTTAATAAAAATTAAATTAAAAAAAAAAAATCAAATAAAAAATATAAAATCAAAAAATATCAAACTGATTCTTGTGATTTTCTATATTCATATTAACTTCTACGTTCAATTAATTTATTTTTTATTTTTACTTCATATAATGATATTGCATCAGATTTATTAGGTTTACCATATCCACCACCACCATGTGTTTCTAAATGAAATATATCACCAGTATCAATTGGAACAGCTGTTTTGGACCAAGATTCATATATTTTTTATTAGATTTTATTAATGTATATTTTCCACGTTTACCTGGTAAGCCATTCATACATGGTGGATTATGTGAACTTGTTTCAGTTAATACTGATAACATCATATGTTCACGTATGAACATTCAATTTCAGCATTATCTTGTATATAATTCATATATGCTTGTACAACATTTAAACTATAATTATCAATAAGTTCATTAACTAATTGTACATCTTTTTTATTAGCAGCAATTTCCGCTTCACGATCACTTCTTTAATATCTTTAATATTACGTGAACCAGAATTACCTTTTATTTTACCAGGTTCCATAAAAGCATCAATAATTATATTTTTACAAAAGTGCTGTAATTATTTTCTTGTAATAATGTTGTTGAATGTGGTGGCATTGAACCTGTTGTAATACCACCAATATCAGCACGATGACTTCTACTTGCAACAAAAAATACTGGTTTCAATTCATTACCAGAAAATACTGGTCTTATAACTGTTAAATCTTGTAAATGTGAACCACCAGCAGATGAATGATTAGCAAGTATAACATTACCATTATTAAATATACCATTATATTATTTTATTTAATATTGAATTGTTTCTTGCATTGCACCTAAATGTACTGGTATATGTGGTGCATTTGATACAAGACTACCATCACAACCAAATACAGCACAAGAAAATTCAAGACGTTCTTTAATATTTGTTGAAATTGATGTTCTTTGTAATACTCTACCCATTTGTTCAGCAATACTCATAAATCTATGTGAAAATATACTTAAATGTATTGTATC
>WSYQ01001632.1:0-21061 GCA_011426435.1 Lysiphlebus fabarum
TTACGCGGTTCTAATTTGCTGAAATTCCGTCGATAAAAGAAAACACATATGAACTGAAAATCCGAAAGCGCGTCCTAAACGAGTATTTTATTATAAACAATTTCGGGCGTGCTTCTAAAAAAAAATTGCTGAAAAAGACCGAAATCACGACCTAATTATTTATATATTTTTTTTCACTTAGAAATGAGAACAATTAAAATTAATGAAAATAAATTAAACTTTACCCTTCAGGTAAACTAGAAAATGAAATAAGCGCATGCATAGGGTTGAAACAGGAATTAAAAGTAATTTTTTTAAAATGGCCGTCGCCCGCAATAGAATTACTTTTTCTTTATTTCGACTTTACTTTTTTTACTACTCTTTTTTTTTTGACTATACACTGCACATTTTTTTTTCACTTTCCCCCTTTTTTTTTTCACTTCTTTTTTTTTTTATAAATAAAATTAATTATTTTACAATATATAATAAATAGTAAATTAAGAAAAAAATTGAGAAAAATAATGTAATAATAAAAAAAAATTCACGTGATTTTGTAACGCAAGATTTTACATCCCCTCGCGCGCGTTTTTCCTCTCAAATCCGGACGAGCCCCCATGTAATATATTGGCGAATTTATCAACCCGATTTATATTAAATGAATTAATTAATGCGACCGAATATATGTATAAAATTTGTGCCTTTATTTAGTGTAGCCGTACAGCAGTAGGGTGTATGTGAGGATCCTGGCTCGCGACCCCCCGCTGTGCCGCGGTTTAATTCGCGGTTTGGTAACCGCGGGGGGTCTCTAATTCGTGGTCTTATCCGAGGTGTAATCCGCGGGTCAGCGGGGGGTCGCGGGGTTAGATAACCGCGGGGGGTCTTTAATTCGTGGTCTTATCCGAGGTGTAATCCTAGGGTCAGCGGGGGGTCGCGGGTGAGGGGAGGGGGTTATTTCGTGGTCTTACTCGAGGTGTCATTCGTTGGTGGGAGGAGGAGGGGTTGCAATTATTATTATTCATCCGCCATTTTCAAACTCCACCATCTGTCATTTATTATTATTATTATTATTATTATACATCCACCATTTTTTAATTTTTAAAATTTCACCATCTGACATTTTTTATTTTTGCAAATTATTATTTTTTTAATGCAGCTGCTGCCATCTTCAATTTCAAAATAGTACTTCTTAATTTGAATTTTGGAAATTCCGCCTTCTGAATTCCACCATTTTGAAAATTTATAGATTGCGCCAGTAGTTTGATTAAAGATGGTGTAGGTAAAGGTAAGAGTAGGTAAGTGAACAGGTAAAAGTGAACAGGTCTTTTCATTCTATCTTTTAAAGTGTAGGTTGTTTGAAAGTTTCTGTAAAAAAGTGTTAATCATGTTTAAAAAAATTAATTTAATTCAAAAAAAGGTAAGTCTATTTATTATTAATTAATTTTTATTGTTTTTTATTTTAGTTTAATTAGATTTATTCGTTTAAATGCAATTTTTTAATATTTTTTTGTTTATGCATGTGTTTGAATTAGTTTTTTATAGTTTGCGTTTAATTAGTGTTTTTTTTTAAGTTTTAATTGTTATTAATTAGTTAATTTGTAGTCTTTTTTTGTTGATTTGCTTAATTATTTTCATTTAATAAGTTTCTTTGTTTTTTTTTAACCACGTGCTTCGATTTTTTTTTGACCATGTGCTTCGATTTTTTTTGACCATGTGCTTCGATTTTTTTTTTTTTGTAGTGAATTTTTTTAAAATAAAATTAAAATTAATATTAAGAAAAAATATAATATAATTTATAATTTATTTTATTATAGAAAAGGACTTTATATCAAAGAGTGCTGAAACGAAATGCGAGGAGAATACTTGAGTCGGAGGAAGGTAGGAGAGCCACGTTAGAGATAATTGAAAGTAAGTATTTAAATTATTTCTTTATTTATTTTATTTATTTAATTTATTATTATTTAATTTAATTTAATTTATTTTTGATTATAGGTGGAAATGAAGATGATAATAATAATAGAGATAATGTAGAGAATTTTGACGCAGAGAGCACGGGTGAGTTTTTGTGGTTATATTTTTTTTTTTTTTTAGCTAATATTTTTTTGTTTTTTATATTTTATATTTTTGTTTTATGTTTCAGTTAAAAAAGAAGAAGAGGATGAAGATGATGTAGCTAATGAAGATGCAGATGAAGATGCAGTTGATGCTGATGCTGATGATGATATGATCCTGGTGAACCCGGAACGGTTTGGTGCAGGAATCACATTTGATCCTGCACCACAATTATTTAAAAGTATGTTTTTTATTATTATTATTATTTAAAATTTTTTATTTATTTATTAATTATTAATTTATTCTGTTTTTTTTTTTTGTTTCAGTTAAGAAAGAAGAAGAGGATGAAGATGATGCTGCTGATGCCAATGATGCTGATATGATCCTGGTGAACCCAGAAGACTTCAACGCAGGAATAACATTCGATCCAGCACCACAATAATTCAAAAGTAAGTATTTTTTATCATTATTATTATTTATTATTTAAAATTTTTTAATTATTTATTAATTAATTATTAATTTATTCTGTTTTTTTGTTTCAGTTAAAAAAGAAGAAGAAGAAGAAGAACACGAACAAGAACAAGAACAAGAACAAAAACAAGAACAAGATAATGACGCTACCGTAATTCTCGATCCAGAGGAGCTGTTCGATCGGAGGGTGGATGTCGATTACTACAATCGTATGTACACCCCGAGGGATTCCACCAGGTCCGGACGACAATGCTCCGCACCTGCGTGGACGTTGAATTATATGTTTTTTTAACTTTAACTTTTTGTATATTTTTGTAATAAATTAATAAATTTTGAAGACTTTTTTTTAAATAAAATTTTGATGACCTTTTTTTTGCGGGATCACCATTTTTTTTACAACACTCGATTTTGGGAGAGGGGGAATATATTTTTCTGCCATAGAGGTCGCAGCACTCGATTTGGTGGGTGTGGGAGCGTCATTTTTTTTCGTACTTTTTTTTTTTTAGATAAAATGATAAATCAAAATAAGAAAATTTGGATATACAACCATCGTAGGTGTCGCTACTAGCAAAATTTCGCGAGCGCTCACACGAATTGTGTTGCAATTTTTTATTCCATTTCACTGTGAACAGGTGCACGGAGTACCTCAACTTTCAGATTTTTAAAAGGTAAGTCTAACCTATTTTTACAAGTTATGGTATTAATAAACATTCATAACCTCAAAAAAAAAAATAATATCCTGTCATATTTCAATTTGTTAATATTTGTTTGATTTTAATATTATTTATGAATTATTAAACTCTTTATAATCATTTATTTATTTATTTATTTATTCATGAATTTATAGATTAGAAAATAAATTGTTTCAATAAACATTCATAACCTCAAAAAAAATGACATCGTGTCATATTTTAATTTGTTAACATTTCGTTTGATTTTTTATTTAATATTATTTATGAATTATTCAAATTTAATTTTATTCAAATTTATTAAACTCTTTATAATTATTAATTTATTCATTCATGAATTTATGATTTAGAAAATGAGTTGTTTTAATAAACATTCATAACCTCAAAAAAATAACAGCCTGTCGTATTTCAATTTGTTAACATTTCGTTTCATTTTTTATATTAATATTATTTATGAATTATTAAATTCTTCATATTTATTTATTTATTCGTTTATTCATTTATTCAATATTTGGGAAAATAATTTAAAATGATTTATTTATTTGTTATTCGTAATTTTTTTAATTTCATGAGTTATCATACTAATATTTTTTCAATTTTTTTTATAGATTATCTAATAAATTAATCAGAGAAACATGGATTTATGTAAACAACAAAAAATGATTCGAGAAGATTACCGAAAAACACATCAACGGCTGGAATTAAATCCAAATCCAGCTCAACTTTATTCTGCTATTATTTCAATACGAAGAGATATTACAAAGTTCAATTTAACCATAAAAAAATTGTCAGTTGCTCATAGAAGATTGACACAGACGACAGTAGCAATACTGACAGGTTTATTGTTAAAATTGGAAAACTTGCAAGTACGAGGTGCTGCTGTATCTTCTATAGTTGAAGACAATTTACCAAACGATTCTACTGAAAATTATATTGAATGGCAAGACTTGGAGATTGCATTCAAGGATAGGATGAGCACCGGTGTTATAGTGAATTTGAAACATAAAAATTTAAAGAAATTCATGGTTGATGCTAAAATAATGTTAATTAACCGTATAAATCATATTTTGCAAGATAAAAATGCATTAAAAGTCAATACAGTATTAGCTTTGAACTATGAAATTCAGAAACAGCAAACAAAAAGTATAGAAGTTGAAACGAAATATTTTAGTGAAGGCAGTTTTGAAGTTTTACAATCATCAGATCTAAATCAAATATTTAACGATAATTTTGAACATTCGTTAGAAGATGTTGAAGAAGTGTAATTAAAAGGATCTGGTTGGTCATTAGTTGAAATTTTACATCTTGAAGTTCAAGTTAATGACTATACACCATTACGTGGTGGTAATTCATCATTTGTTGAGTTACCATTATGGATTCAAAAAACTCATTCAGTTGTGAACGTACAAAATTCAGATAATTTTTGTTTTATTTGGTCTGTTTTGGCATGTTTATATAAAGTATCTCATAATAATTTCAGAGTTAGTAATTATACAGAACATGTGAATAAATTAAATTGTAGTGGAATAACTTTTCCATTAACATGGGAAAAAATTAAAGTTTTTGAAAAACAAAATAAATTAAAAATTAATATTTATGGAATTGAAAATAATGATGATGATGATGATGATGATGATGATAAAAAAACAAAAAAACGTAGAAAAGATAGAATCGTTCCATATTACATAAGTAAAAATGAATCTGATTATGAAACAATACATTTGTTAATGATTAAGAGAAATACGAAAACAGAAAGAAATATCATTAATGATGATGATAATGATGATGATGATGATGAGTTGCAAAATAATTTGTCTGATTATCATTTCGCGTGGATAAGAAATTTATCAAAATTAGTTAATGCGCAAGTTTCTAAAAATAAAAACAAAAAAATTATTTGTGATCGTTGTTTATGTTATTTTCATTCTCAACAATCTTGTGATAATCATGAAAATATTAGGATATTACCATCAGAAAAAAATAATATTTTGAAATTTAAAAGTTATAAAAATCAATTAACTGTACCATTTATAATTTATAGTGATTTAGAATGTTTGTTGGAAAAAGTATCTAACGAAAAAAACGAAAAAAATCAAATTTATCAAAAACACATTCCAAGTAGTATTGCATACCATTTAAAGTGTAGTTATGATGATTCTATTTCCAAGTTCAATCTTCAACGAGGTGAAAATTCAATTGAATGGTTTATTTCTGAGCTCGAACAAATAGCTCAATTAGTAAATAATATATTAGATAATATTAAACCAATGTCACTATCATTGAATGAAGAATTACAATTTTTAAGAGCAAAAAAATGTCATATTTGTGAAAAAACTTTCACGAATGATGATGTCAAAGTACGTGATCATTGTCATTTTACATCAAAATTCAGAGGTGCTGCACATCAATCATGTAATATAAATTATCAAAATTCATGTATAATTCCAGTGGTATTCCATAATCTCACAGGTTATGATGCGCATTTTATAGTAAAAAAATTGAAAAGTCAGTTCCCAGGTAAAATTGATATACTTGCAATTAATAAAGAAAGATATATTTCATTCACAAAACATGTCAAAGGTACCAGAATAAAATTTAGATTTATAGATTCATATAGATTCATGGCAAGTTCAATAGATTCATTATCAAATAATTTAGATAATCATAAAAAAAATATAACAAAAAGTTTTTGTCAAAATAATGAAGAATTTGAATTGATAACTAAAAAAGGAGTTTTTCCATATAATTATCTTGATAAATGGGAAAAATTCAATGATACAACACTTCCAACAAAAGATCAATTTTTTCACGATAGAATGAAGAGAATATTTCCGATGAAGCGTACGAGCATGCGCAAAACGTTTGGAAAAAGTTTAAGATAAAAACACTTGGTGAATATTCTGATTTATATTTACAAACAGATGTCGCTCTTTTAGCTGATGTTTTTGAAAGTTTTAGAGCTGATTGTTTAAACACATATAAGTTAGATCCAGCACATTATTATACGTTACCAGGACTCAGTTTTAGTGCAATGTTAAGATATACTCGAATTGAATTGGAATTATTAACAGATCCTGAAATGATGTTATTTATTGAGCAAGGTATAAGAGGTGGTTTATCACAAGTGTCAAATCGATATGGAAAAGCCAATAATCGATATATGGGAAATGAATATAATCCAGAAGAAGAAGAGTCATTTTTGATGTATTTTGATTTAAATAATATGTATGGAGCTGCAATGCGGGAATGCCTGCCAACTCGTAAATTTGAACGGATTGATAACTTTGATATATCAATATTAAATTCAATTGATGATAATTCAAAATGTGGATATATTCTTGAAGTTGATTTAGATTATCCCGCACATTTACATCATTATCATAAAGATTTTCCACTAGCACCAGTACGTGAAAAACCACCTCTAGAAACCAGTAAAACACCAAAATTATTAGCAACATTAGATAATAAAAAAAATTATGTTGTTCATTATAGAAATTTGAAACAGTATACTTCTTTAGAAATGATTATTACGAATGTTCATCGTGTTTTGAGATTTGAACAAAGTCCATGGCTCAAACCTTATATTGATCTTAATACTGAATTAAGAAAACAAGCTCGTAGTGCATGTGAAAAAGATCTTCGGAAATTATTTATAAATGCAATTTATGGTGAAACATTAGAGTCTGTGAGAACTCGTAAATCAATAAAACTAATAAATAAATATAGTGGGAAAGGTGGAGCAAGATTTTATATATCAAAACCAAACTTCCATAGTCACTTAATCATTGATGATCTTGTAATTATTGAAATGAAACCAACGAGTATAGTTTTTGATAAACCAATTTATCGTGGATTTTCAATATTAGAAATTTCAAAGACATACATGTATGATTTTCATTATAACTTTATAAAACCAAAATATAGAGATAAAGTTAAGTATTTATATGGTGATACTGATCCCGCTATTTATCATATATTTAGTAATAATCCATATGATTTAATACGTGATAATCCTAATAAATTTGACACATCCGATTATCCTGAAAATAATCGATATGGAATTCCATTGAAAAATAAAAAAGTTATTGGTATTATGAAAGATGAGAACAATGGTAAAATAGTGAAAGAATTTATTGGTTTGCGAAGTAAGTTATATTCATATGTTATAGAAGATGAAAATACCTCTGATAAAAAACGCATACATATGAGAGCAAAAGGTGTTAAAAGATCTACTGTTAGACAAATTACTTTTGACGATTATAAAAATTGTCTTATTGATCATGTTATTTTAAAAAAGAAACAAAATATTATAAGATCATTCAAACATGAAGTAACAACAATAACAACTGACAAAATAGCACTGAGTTGGGAAGATGATAAACGTGAGATAATAATCGGTGAAACAGATACTTTACCTTGGGGTTATAAACATGTAGAACAGAGATGTTTGAGTCAAAGTATGTTCAAATCAAAACTAGTATAAGTTTGAAAACAATGTAAATAATTTTTGTTGTATATTATGTAAATAATGTAAATTATGTATAAATAAAAAAAAACACATTTTTTAAAATTTAAAAATCTGATTTATTGATCCATTGATTATGACTATTATCAAATCCAAGGTATTTTACATATATTTTATTTCCTCGTTTTTTTAAAACTTTTTCTATTAAATAGATATCAGGATGACGGACTTTCTGCAACTCTTCAGTATAAAAACATCCTTGAATAGGGTTTCCTTGATAGTCTTCAAATTTATATGTCACTGGCGATGTTTTATTAATTGCTGTTATTGTAAATATTTCATTTGTCCAATTTGGCTTATATCCTTTCTCAAAAACATGTTTATATTTACTTATTCTAACATGTTGATTTATTTTAAATTTTATTTTCACATAACAATGATTTAAGCTATTAACTACAGTCTGTTTTAGAATTTTTATATTTTCTCCGATAACTTCAACTGGTTTCATTTTAATTGTGCGATGTTTCGTATTATTATATTCTTCAATTAATAATGGTGATAATTTTAACCATTTATAATTTCCTTGCATGCTGAATTCAAAGAACATTTTATTTTTTATTGTTCTATTAAATCGTTCAACTATTGATGCTTTCAGATGAGTAAATGTTGAATACATGTGAACATTATATTTTTATTCAACATTGGTTCAAACGAAGTATTATAAAATTCTTTTCCTTAATCCACATGAAGATTTTTACAGATTCGTCCTTGTTTAAATATTGATTCCATTGCAGTTGACACTTCTTTTCCAGTTTTTGTTTTAAGTACAACAGCTCAAGCGAATTTTGAAAAAATATCAATAACAGTTAAAATATAATTATATCCAGAGTTAACTTTTAAATGTTCAATCATTTCAACAAGATCAGCTTGCCATATTTCATCCTCATCTTGAATATCCACTTTACGTCTCAAAAAATTTTTTCTTGCAGGTGCATGTAATTCACGCACAACATCTTTTTTAAATTCTGCCATTTTTCTTCAAGTGGTAAACACAGAGTAATGAATAATTTTTAAAATATATAACCACCTTCTCTTAATTCTTCAATAATTGATACTATTCCATTATCATGACTTGAATTACCAGCTCCTCGTGATGCAACTAATAATCGTAATCGATCAACGAGTTCATTTGGATCATCCCAATAAACATAATCAAGTTTTGATGGAATATTTTTTTGAATAGTCATAGCTGACGGTAATAATCCATTACCATAATGTTGATTATTAGTAATATGACGTTCAATAAAATTTATAAACTTCCTTGATGCTGAATTTTTCATTGGATAAGTAGGTTTATGATATTTATACAATGCATTTGTATTATTAAGAATGTCATAATAATTTTTTTCATCAATATCAGTAATACTTTTTTTATTTGGTGATTTCATGAATAATAATTCCATTAATCCAGGTGTTATTTTGTATGATGTATTTAAAATATTTATTTCATCATCACTGAATGATATCGTAGCATTTCCTATTTTATAGTCTGATTTTACCTATGTGAACCTGTAACCGCCGATTGTCGGATTTATTCGTAGTTAGGCTCATTAGAAGCGTCTGAATTTGTAAAAATTTGTAAACCCATCAACAGAATTTGTAAACCCAAAATTAAGGGTTTAATGAAGGGTTAAAAATTCTTTTCTTTAAAAAAGGGTTAGGATGCCTAAAGATACGTCAAATAGGATCTCTTGAATTTGTAAAAATTTGTAAAAAAAAATTAGAATTTGTAAACTTCCCCAAACAATTTTTTTATTAAAAAAATTAATTAACAATTAAATAACTTTTTTTCTAATGAATATATTTAAATTCTGTAAAGTCTATTCGATTCAGAAGACCTCCATACAATTTGTAAACAGAAAATTAGAATTTGTAAACCCCTCAGTACAACAATTAACAATTTGTTTATTGAAAAATTGACTTAAAAATTCGATAACTTTTTTTCTAATAAATATATTTAAATTCTGTAAAGTCCATTCGATTCAGAAGACCTCCATACAATTTGTAAACAGAAAATTAGAATTTGTAAACCTCTCAGTACAACAATTAACAATTTGTTTATTGAAAAATTGACTTAAAAATTCGATAACTTTTTTTCTAATAAATATATTTAAATTCTGTAAAGATATAGCGTCGTATAATACGTTTTATACGGAAGTCGATAAAAAAGAAATTGAAAAAAAAAAAAAATACCTAAAAAAAATATAAATCCCAGCAATAATTGTTCAGTAAATTTTCTTTTTTTAAGTACATCCATTTTCTTAGCTATATCTCATTCCGTAGCTATTTATCTATTAAACAATTATATTTAGGAATTAATTTAAAAAGAAAATAAAAAGCAAATAACTAAAGGGAAAGAATTTGTCTGAAAGGAAAGAATGTAGCTAAGGAACAGGATGTACTCAAAGAAAATATATATCCCAGCAATAATTGTTCAGTAAATTTTCTTTTTCGAGTACATCCTTTTCCTTAGCTACCTTTCATTCCGTAGCTATTTGTTCATTTAACAATTATATTTCACAATTATATTAGAGGTAGCTAAGGAAAATGATGTACTCGAAAAAGAAAATTTACTGAACAATTATTGCTGGGATTTATATTTTTTTTAGGTATTTTTTTTTTTTTTTACCAATTTCTTTTTTATCGACTTCCGTATAAAACGTATTATACGACGCTATATCTTTACAGAATTTAAATATATTTATTAGAAAAAAAGTTATCGAATTTTTAAGTCAATTTTTCAATAAACAAATTGTTAATTGTTGTACTGAGGGGTTTACAAATTCTAATTTTCTGTTTACAAATTGTATGGAGGTCTTCTGAATCGAATAGACTTTACAGAATTTAAATATATTTATTAGAAAAAAAGTTATCGAATTTTTAAGTCAATTTTTCAATAAACAAATTGTTAATTGTTGTACTGAGGGGTTTACAAATTCTAATTTTTTGTTTACAAATTGTATGGAGGTCTTCTGAATCGAATGGACTTTACAGAATTTAAATATATTTATTAGAAAAAAAGTTATCGAATTTTTAAGTCAATTTTTCAATAAACAAATTGTTAATTGTTGTACTGAGAGGTTTACAAATTCTAATTTTCTGTTTACAAATTGTATGGAGGTCTTCTGAATCGAATGGACTTTACAGAATTAAAATATATTTATTAGAAAAAAAGTTATCGAATTTTTAAGTCAATTTTTCAATAAACAAATTGTTAATTGTTGTACTGAGAGGTTTACAAATTCTAATTTTCTGTTTACAAATTGTATGGAGGTCTTCTGAATCGAATAGACTGTACAGAATTTAAATATATTTATTAGAAAAAAAGTTATCGAATTTTTAAGTCAATTTTTCAATAAACAAATTGTTAATTGTTGTACTGAGAGGTTTACAAATTCTAATTTTCTGTTTACAAATTGTATGGAGGTCTTCTGAATCGAATAGACTTTACAGAATTTAAATATATTCATTAGAAAAAAAGTTATTTAATTGTTAATTAATTTTTTTAATAAAAAAATTGTTAATTGTTGTACTGAGGGGTTTACAAATTTTAATTTTTTGTTGACAAATTGTATGGAGGTCTTCTGAATCGAATGGACTTTACAGAATTTAAATATATTTATTAGAAAAAAAGTTATCGAATTTTTAAGTCAATTTTTCAATAAACAAATTGTTAATTGTTGTACTGAGAGGTTTACAAATTCTAATTTTCTGTTTACAAATTGTATGGAGGTCTTCTGAATCGAATGGACTTTACAGAATTAAAATATATTTATTAGAAAAAAAGTTATCGAATTTTTAAGTCAATTTTTCAATAAACAAATTGTTAATTGTTGTACTGAGAGGTTTACAAATTCTAATTTTCTGTTTACAAATTGTATGGAGGTCTTCTGAATCGAATAGACTGTACAGAATTTAAATATATTTATTAGAAAAAAAGTTATCGAATTTTTAAGTCAATTTTTCAATAAACAAATTGTTAATTGTTGTACTGAGAGGTTTACAAATTCTAATTTTCTGTTTACAAATTGTATGGAGGTCTTCTGAATCGAATAGACTTTACAGAATTTAAATATATTCATTAGAAAAAAAGTTATTTAATTGTTAATTAATTTTTTTAATAAAAAAATTGTTTGGGGAAGTTTACAAATTCTAATTTTTTTTTTACAAATTTTTACAAATTCAAGAGATCCTATTTGACGTATCTTTAGGCATCCTAACCCTTTTTTAAAGAAAAGACTTTTTAACCCTTCATTAAACCCTTAATTTTGGGTTTACAAATTCTGTTGATGGGTTTACAAATTGTATGGAGGTCTTCTGAATCGAATGGACTTTACAGAATTAAAATATATTTATTAGAAAAAAAGTTATCGAATTTTTAAGTCAATTTTTCAATAAACAAATTGTTAATTGTTGTACTGAGAGGTTTACAAATTCTAATTTTCTGTTTACAAATTGTATGGAGGTCTTCTGAATCGAATAGACTGTACAGAATTTAAATATATTTATTAGAAAAAAAGTTATCGAATTTTTAAGTCAATTTTTCAATAAACAAATTGTTAATTGTTGTACTGAGAGGTTTACAAATTCTAATTTTCTGTTTACAAATTGTATGGAGGTCTTCTGAATCGAATAGACTTTACAGAATTTAAATATATTCATTAGAAAAAAAGTTATTTAATTGTTAATTAATTTTTTTAATAAAAAAATTGTTTGGGGAAGTTTACAAATTCTAATTTTTTTTTTACAAATTTTTACAAATTCAAGAGATCCTATTTGACGTATCTTTAGGCATCCTAACCCTTTTTTAAAGAAAAGACTTTTTAACCCTTCATTAAACCCTTAATTTTGGGTTTACAAATTCTGTTGATGGGTTTACAAATTTTTACAAATTCAGACGCTTCTAATGAGCCTAACTACGAATAAATCCGACAATCGGCGGTTACAGGTTAACATAGGTGAATGTACATCATGTTCTTAGGTCTAGAAAGTTAGCACAACCTTTATGGCACAATCACTTGTTACTATAATAAATAATTTGTGCAAATTATGTGCGAAATTATTAATTTTTGTGCACTTATATATTTTTTTTAATTAATAGTTGTGCTACCTTAAACCCAAGATAGCACAACTTTTTTGTTTATCAACATAGAGAAAAGCTGTTAGGGCCATAATTTTGTGCAAATTATGTGCAATCTGGTGTGTAAATTTCAACTCAATCGGATAATAATTATTTCCTATATTAATTATTTATTTTTTTTTTCTACTGGTTGTGCTACCTAGAACTCCTCAAAGTCAAAAACTAATCGTGAGAAAATTTCTGAAAAATCATAGAATGGTTGTTTTTTGATGCTCTACAAGATAGTAGAAAAAAATATCGAAAAATAATTTTTTATAATTTTTTAAATTAATTACAAGTTAGATTATATTAGAATTTCTATAACAATGACAAGTCAATTTATATGGATTTAAAAGATTTTCACTGTCTCAAAATCATAAAATAATCGTAGGGAAATTTCTGAAAAATAATTTTTTATAATTTTTTAAATTAATTACAAGTTAGATTATATTAGAATTTCTATAACAATGACAAGTCAATTTATATGGATTTAAAAGATTTTCACTGTCTCAAAATCATAAAATAATCGTAGGGAAATTTCTAAAAAATCATAGAATGTTTGTTTTTTGATGCTCTACAAGATAGTGAAAAAAAATATCGAAGAACAACTTTTTTTCGAAAAACGCTATTTCTGAAAAAATAGCCTAACTTTGGCCAACTGGACGTGGCCGTTCTTAATTTTACGACTTCAGGTAGTTTCTCTAGAATTTCTATAACAATGACAAGTCAATTTATATGAATTTCGAGGATCTTCACTTCCTCAAAGACAAGAACTAAACGTGAGAAAATTTCTAAAAAATTATAGAATGTTTATTTTTTGATGCTCTACAAGATAGTGAAATAAAATATCGAAGAATAATTTTTTTTCGAAAAACGCCATTTCTAAAAAAATAGCCTAACTTTGGCCAACTGGACGTGGCCGTTTTTAATTTTACGACTTCAGGTAGTTTCTCTAGAATTTCTATAACAATGACAAGTCAATTTATGTGAATTTTGAGGATCTTCACTTCCTCAAAGTCAAGAACTAAACGTGAGAAAATTTTTAAAAAATCATAGAATGTTTATTTTTTGATGCTCTACAAGATAGTGAAATAAAATATCGAAGAATAGTTTTTTTTCGGAAAACGCCATTTCTGAAAAAATAGCCTAACTTTGGCCAACTGGACGTGGCCGTTTTTAATTTTACGACTTCAGGTAGTTTCTCTAGAATTTCTATAACAATGACAAGTCAATTCATATGAATTTTGAGGATCTTCACTTCCTCAAAGTCAAGAACTAAACGTGAGGAAATTGCTAAAAAATCATAGAATGTTTATTTTTTGATGCTCTACAAGATAGTGAAATAAAATATCGAAGAATAGTTTTTTTTCGGAAAACGCCATTTCTGAAAAAATAGCCTAACTTTGGCCAACTGGACGTGGCCGTTTTTAATTTTACGACTTCAGGTAGTTTCTCTAGAATTTCTATAACAATGACAAGTCAATTCATATGAATTTTGAGGATCTTCACTTCCTCAAAGTCAAGAACTAAACGTGAGGGAATTGCTAAAAAATCATAGAATGTTTATTTTTTAATGCTCTACAAGATAGTGAAATAAAATATCGAAGAATAGTTTTTTTTCGGAAAACGCCATTTCTGAAAAAATAGCCTAACTTTGGCCAACTGGACGTGGCCGTTTTTAATTTTACGACTTCAGGTAGTTTCTATTTGTGTAGAAATATTCAGTGCAGATCGTAAAAGTATTCAAATGATGTTTCTATCCCGTTTCAAAATATAAAAAAAAAAAAAATCCAAAGTCAAAGCCTCTAGAATTTCTATAACAATGACAAGTCAATTTATATGGATTTAAAAGATTTTCACTGTCTCAAAATCATAAAATAATCGTAGGGAAATTTCTAAAAAATCATAGAATGTTTGTTTTTTGATGCTCTACAAGATAGTGAAAAAAAATATCGAAGAACAACTTTTTTTCGAAAAACGCTATTTCTGAAAAAATAGCCTAACTTTGGCCAACTGAACGTGGCCGTTTTTAATTTTACGACTTCAGGTAGTTTCTCTAGAATTTCTATAACAATGACAAGTCAATTCATATGAATTTTGAGGATCTTCACTTCCTCAAAGTCAAGAACTAAACGTGAGGAAATTTCTAAAAAATCATAGAATGTTTATTTTTTGATGCTCTACAAGATAGTGAAATAAAATATCGAAGAATAGTTTTTTTTCGGAAAACGCCATTTCTGAAAAAATAGCCTAACTTTGGCCAACTGGACGTGGCCGTTTTTAATTTTACGACTTCAGGTAGTTTCTCTAGAATTTCTATAACAATGACAAGTCAATTCATATGAATTTTGAGGATCTTCACTTCCTCAAAGTCAAGAACTAAACGTGAGGAAATTGCTAAAAAATCATAGAATGTTTATTTTTTGATGCTCTACAAGATAGTGAAATAAAATATCGAAGAATAGTTTTTTTTCGGAAAACGCCATTTCTGAAAAAATAGCCTAACTTTGGCCAACTGGACGTGGCCGTTTTTAATTTTACGACTTCAGGTAGTTTCTCTAGAATTTCTATAACAATGACAAGTCAATTCATATGAATTTTGAGGATCTTCACTTCCTCAAAGTCAAGAACTAAACGTGAGGAAATTGCTAAAAAATCATAGAATGTTTATTTTTTAATGCTCTACAAGATAGTGAAATAAAATATCGAAGAATAGTTTTTTTTCGGAAAACGCCATTTCTGAAAAAATAGCCTAACTTTGGCCAACTGGACGTGGCCGTTTTTAATTTTACGACTTCAGGTAGTTTCTATTTGTGTAGAAATATTCAGTGCAGATCGTAAAAGTATTCAAATGATGTTTCTATCCCGTTTCAAAATATAAAAAAAAAAAAAATCCAAAGTCAAAGCCTCTAGAATTTCTATAACAATGACAAGTCAATTTATATGGATTTAAAAGATTTTCACTGTCTCAAAATCATAAAATAATCGTAGGGAAATTTCTAAAAAATCATAGAATGTTTGTTTTTTGATGCTCTACAAGATAGTGAAAAAAAATATCGAAGAACAACTTTTTTTCGAAAAACGCTATTTCTGAAAAAATAGCCTAACTTTGGCCAACTGAACGTGGCCGTTTTTAATTTTACGACTTCAGGTAGTTTCTCTAGAATTTCTATAACAATGACAAGTCAATTCATATGAATTTTGAGGATCTTCACTTCCTCAAAGTCAAGAACTAAACGTGAGGAAATTGCTAAAAAATCATAGAATGTTTATTTTTTGATGCTCTACAAGATAGTGAAATAAAATATCGAAGAATAGTTTTTTTTCGGAAAACGCCATTTCTGAAAAAATAGCCTAACTTTGGCCAACTGGACGTGGCCGTTTTTAATTTTACGACTTCAGGTAGTTTCTATTGGTGTAGAAATATTCAGTGCAGATCGTAAAAGTATTCAAATGATGTTTCTATCCCGTTTCAAAATATAAAAAAAAAAAAAAATCCAAAGTCAAAGCCTCTAGAATTTCTATAACAATGACAAGTCAATTTATATGGATTTAAAAGATTTTCACTGTCTCAAAATCATAAAATAATCGTAGGGAAATTTCTGAAAAATAATTTTTTATAATTTTTTAAATTAATTACAAGTTAGATTATATTAGAATTTCTATAACAATGACAAGTCAATTTATATGGATTTAAAAGATTTTCACTGTCTCAAAATCATAAAATAATCGTAGGGAAATTTCTAAAAAATCATAGAATGTTTGTTTTTTGATGCTCTACAAGATAGTGAAAAAAAATATCGAAGAACAACTTTTTTTCGAAAAACGCTATTTCTGAAAAAATAGCCTAACTTTGGCCAACTGGACGTGGCCGTTCTTAATTTTACGACTTCAGGTAGTTTCTCTAGAATTTCTATAACAATGACAAGTCAATTTATATGAATTTTGAGGATCTTCACTTCCTCAAAGACAAGAACTAAACGTGAGAAAATTTCTAAAAAATTATAGAATGTTTATTTTTTGATGCTCTACAAGATAGTGAAATAAAATATCGAAGAATAGTTTTTTTTCGGAAAACGCCATTTCTGAAAAAATAGCCTAACTTTGGCCAACTGGACGTGGCCGTTTTTAATTTTACGACTTCAGGTAGTTTCTCTAGAATTTCTATAACAATGACAAGTCAATTCATATGAATTTTGAGGATCTTCACTTCCTCAAAGTCAAGAACTAAACGTGAGGAAATTTCTAAAAAATCATAGAATGTTTATTTTTTGATGCTCTACAAGATAGTGAAATAAAATATCGAAGAATAGTTTTTTTTCGGAAAACGCCATTTCTGAAAAAATAGCCTAACTTTGGCCAACTGGACGTGGCCGTTTTTAATTTTACGACTTCAGGTAGTTTCTCTAGAATTTCTATAACAATGACAAGTCAATTCATATGAATTTTGAGGATCTTCACTTCCTCAAAGTCAAGAACTAAACGTGAGGAAATTGCTAAAAAATCATAGAATGTTTATTTTTTGATGCTCTACAAGATAGTGAAATAAAATATCGAAGAATAGTTTTTTTTCGGAAAACGCCATTTCTGAAAAAATAGCCTAACTTTGGCCAACTGGACGTGGCCGTTTTTAATTTTACGACTTCAGGTAGTTTCTCTAGAATTTCTATAACAATGACAAGTCAATTCATATGAATTTTGAGGATCTTCACTTCCTCAAAGTCAAGAACTAAACGTGAGGAAATTGCTAAAAAATCATAGAATGTTTATTTTTTAATGCTCTACAAGATAGTGAAATAAAATATCGAAGAATAGTTTTTTTTCGGAAAACGCCATTTCTGAAAAAATAGCCTAACTTTGGCCAACTGGACGTGGCCGTTTTTAATTTTACGACTTCAGGTAGTTTCTCTAGAATTTCTATAACAATGACAAGTCAATTCATATGAATTTTGAGGATCTTCACTTCCTCAAAGTCAAGAACTAAACGTGAGGAAATTGCTAAAAAATCATAGAATGTTTATTTTTTGATGCTCTACAAGATAGTGAAATAAAATATCGAAGAATAGTTTTTTTTCGGAAAACGCCATTTCTGAAAAAATAGCCTAACTTTGGCCAACTGGACGTGGCCGTTTTTAATTTTACGACTTCAGGTAGTTTCTCTAGAATTTCTATAACAATGACAAGTCAATTCATATGAATTTTGAGGATCTTCACTTCCTCAAAGTCAAGAACTAAACGTGAGGAAATTTCTAAAAAATCATAGAATGTTTATTTTTTGATGCTCTACAAGATAGTGAAATAAAATATCGAAGAATAGTTTTTTTTCGGAAAACGCCATTTCTGAAAAAATAGCCTAACTTTGGCCAACTGGACGTGGCCGTTTTTAATTTTACGACTTCAGGTAGTTTCTCTAGAATTTCTATAACAATGACAAGTCAATTCATATGAATTTTGAGGATCTTCACTTCCTCAAAGTCAAGAACTAAACGTGAGGAAATTGCTAAAAAATCATAGAATGTTTATTTTTTAATGCTCTACAAGATAGTGAAATAAAATATCGAAGAATAGTTTTTTTTCGGAAAACGCCATTTCTGAAAAAATAGCCTAACTTTGGCCAACTGGACGTGGCCGTTTTTAATTTTACGACTTCAGGTAGTTTCTATTTGTGTAGAAATATTCAGTGCAGATCGTAAAAGTATTCAAATGATGTTTCTATCCCGTTTCAAAATATAAAAAAAAAAAAAATCCAAAGTCAAAGCCTCTAGAATTTCTATAACAATGACAAGTCAATTTATATGGATTTAAAAGATTTTCACTGTCTCAAAATCATAAAATAATCGTAGGGAAATTTCTAAAAAATCATAGAATGTTTGTTTTTTGATGCTCTACAAGATAGTGAAAAAAAATATCGAAGAACAACTTTTTTTCGAAAAACGCTATTTCTGAAAAAATAGCCTAACTTTCGCCAACTGGACGTGGCCGTTCTTAATTTTACGACTTCAGGTAGTTTCTCTAGAATTTCTATAACAATGACAAGTCAATTTATATGAATTTTGAGGATCTTCACTTCCTCAAAGACAAGAACTAAACGTGAGAAAATTTCTAAAAAATTACAGAATGTTTATTTTTTGATGCTCTACAAGATAGTGAAATAAAATATCGAAGAATAATTTTTTTTCGAAAAACGCCATTTCTAAAAAAATAGCCTAACTTTGGCCAACTGGACGTGGCCGTTTTTAATTTTACGACTTCAGGTAGTTTCTCTAGAATTTCTATAACAATGACAAGTCAATTCATATGAATTTTGAGGATCTTCACTTCCTCAAAGTCAAGAACTAAACGTGAGGGAATTGCTAAAAAATCATAGAATGTTTATTTTTTAATGCTCTACAAGATAGTGAAATAAAATATCGAAGAATAGTTTTTTTTCGGAAAACGCCATTTCTGAAAAAATAGCCTAACTTTGGCCAACTGGACGTGGCCGTTTTTAATTTTACGACTTCAGGTAGTTTCTATTTGTGTAGAAATATTCAGTGCAGATCGTAAAAGTATTCAAATGATGTTTCTATCCCGTTTCAAAATATAAAAAAAAAAAAAATCCAAAGTCAAAGCCTCTAGAATTTCTATAACAATGACAAGTCAATTTATATGGATTTAAAAGATTTTCACTGTCTCAAAATCATAAAATAATCGTAGGGAAATTTCTAAAAAATCATAGAATGTTTGTTTTTTGATGCTCTACAAGATAGTGAAAAAAAATATCGAAGAACAACTTTTTTTCGAAAAACGCTATTTCTGAAAAAATAGCCTAACTTTGGCCAACTGGACGTGGCCGTTCTTAATTTTACGACTTCAGGTAGTTTCTCTAGAATTTCTATAACAATGACAAGTCAATTTATATGAATTTTGAGGATCTTCACTTCCTCAAAGTCAAGAACTAAACGTGAGGAAATTTCTAAAAAATCATAGAATGTTTATTTTTTGATGCTCTACAAGATAGTGAAATAAAATATCGAAGAATAGTTTTTTTTCGGAAAACGCCATTTCTGAAAAAATAGCCTAACTTTGGCCAACTGGACGTGGCCGTTTTTAATTTTACGACTTCAGGTAGTTTCTCTAGAATTTCTATAACAATGACAAGTCAATTCATATGAATTTTGAGGATCTTCACTTCCTCAAAGTCAAGAACTAAACGTGAGGAAATTGCTAAAAAATCATAGAATGTTTATTTTTTGATGCTCTACAAGATAGTGAAATAAAATATCGAAGAATAGTTTTTTTTCGGAAAACGCCATTTCTGAAAAAATAGCCTAACTTTGGCCAACTGGACGTGGCCGTTTTTAATTTTACGACTTCAGGTAGTTTCTCTAGAATTTCTATAACAATGACAAGTCAATTCATATGAATTTTGAGGATCTTCACTTCCTCAAAGTCAAGAACTAAACGTGAGGAAATTGCTAAAAAATCATAGAATGTTTATTTTTTGATGCTCTACAAGATAGTGAAATAAAATATCGAAGAATAGTTTTTTTTCGGAAAACGCCATTTCTGAAAAAATAGCCTAACTTTGGCCAACTGGACGTGGCCGTTTTTAATTTTACGACTTCAGGTAGTTTCTCTAGAATTTCTATAACAATGACAAGTCAATTCATATGAATTTTGAGGATCTTCACTTCCTCAAAGTCAAGAACTAAACGTGAGGAAATTTCTAAAAAATCATAGAATGTTTATTTTTTGATGCTCTACAAGATAGTGAAATAAAATATCGAAGAATAGTTTTTTTTCGGAAAACGCCATTTCTGAAAAAATAGCCTAACTTTGGCCAACTGGACGTGGCCGTTTTTAATTTTACGACTTCAGGTAGTTTCTCTAGAATTTCTATAACAATGACAAGTCAATTCATATGAATTTTGAGGATCTTCACTTCCTCAAAGTCAAGAACTAAACGTGAGGAAATTGCTAAAAAATCATAGAATGTTTATTTTTTAATGCTCTACAAGATAGTGAAATAAAATATCGAAGAATAGTTTTTTTTCGGAAAACGCCATTTCTGAAAAAATAGCCTAACTTTGGCCAACTGGACGTGGCCGTTTTTAATTTTACGACTTCAGGTAGTTTCTCTAGAATTTCTATAACAATGACAAGTCAATTCATATGAATTTTGAGGATCTTCACTTCCTCAAAGTCAAGAACTAAACGTGAGGAAATTGCTAAAAAATCATAGAATGT